>WBNH01003612.1:0-20398 GCA_013401255.1 Urocolius indicus | reverse complement strand
AGCCTGAGTCCCTCACAGGATCACAAGTCCTGACGGCAAATCTGCTCTGGCATGGGCTCCTGTATCCTGCCAGGAACTTGCTCCAACATGGGCTTCCCATGGAGTCCTTCAGGCATCCACTGCCTCCGGCATGGGCTCCTGCCCGGGCTGCGAGTGGATCTCTGATCCTCACTGGCCTCGATGGGTTGCAGGGACACAGCTGCCTCACCATGGGCTCCACCACAGGGCACAGAGGAGTCTTTCTTCCAGGGCCTAAGCACCCTCTTTCCCCTCCTCCACTGACCTTGGTGTCTGCAGAGATGTTTTCACATTCTCACTCCCTGTTGCTGCTGCAGTTTAGCAGCTGTGCAGCAACTTCATCTCCTTCTCAAATATGTTACTCACAGAGGCATTACTTCAGTCACTAATTGGCCAGGCCTGGGTCAGATGCAGATCCATCTTAGAATTGACTAGCATTAGCTCTGTCAGCTATAGGGAAAGATTCTGGCAGATCTTTGTTTAAAGAAGCCACTCCTGTAGCCCTCCCCTACAGGGGCCCAGGCAAAACCACAACAGTATCGATGCTTAATTTTTTTTTTCCAGGACCTTTGTGTCCAGATGCAAAACAAACTGTAGCTAACTATCACTAACTGCAGTTAATTATTTCTACAACCATTTGGCAACGTAATTTTATTAATAAATTATTTTTAAAATCTCATATCTGGATGATTCACACCTTGACTTCTGGAAATAGGAAGTCCCAAACCATATTTGCAGGATTATTACTTGAAAATTTCCAAAAATTCTTACTCAGATTTGCTGGCCAACACTGAACTTTACTGAGCAATTTTGTAGAAATACTCTCCGAACTTAACTCAGCATTGGCAAGGACAGAATACGAAGATATACTGCTGTGATAAAAGTATTAGAGTAAATAGTGAAGGGGAGAGGAAGGCAGGGGCAAAGCAGAACAGTTTTGTGCTCTGCTTTTGACTCCACAAACATAGATAGGATTTTGGGTCAATTTCTAACCCTGTCTACATATTGTCCAATAATTCTCAAGAAAGTAGCTTAACCAGAGAGAAGTTAAAGATCTTCTGCTAACTAAACAAATGTGTAGATTAGTTGCTGGTTAAAGTTTAGTTCACAGCCAGCATTCTCAGAAATTCAGCTCTATTAACATGCTCAACACGGCCCTCTAAAAAGATCCCTATTTTTCCAAGTCACACAAGTCCTTCTACATATACTCAGAGCAGAGGGAAGAATTACATTTAGGCCATTAATTTGTTTCTTATAATGTGCTGTACTGATGCATGGCCACCACTCCACTAAGGAGAGAAAATGACAATCCAAGTCTATTTGCGTTTAGTTTGTCTACAGTACACAGTTTAGCCACACTCCCTAAACAGTGATGCCATACACAAACCACAGTAACCAGCCAACTGGCAGTTTTCTCTGTCTATCCCAAATACTTTTCTATGCAAACTACTCTAATTGAACTAGTGCTTTATAAGACATTTACTCTGCAGAATTACACATTAGTGCTTAATATATATAATGTAATGCAAGAACGGTTACTCAGCTTTGCAGTTTAAGCAGTTTAAATAGCCTTGTAGTGTACAATTATTTATTTATTTTGCAGCTTTGATCCATTTCCTCACTCTCCTAAACTTCTTTTTGATCAAATCCATTTATGGAGGCTCTGGTGCCACCTCCTTTGTCTTCAAACTACAAACAGCCCTCATGGATGCAAAGAACTCCCTAAATGCATACCTGGAGCAGAGTTCATTTGCAGAGGTATGAGCTACTTTGAAAAGGTGGTTAATGAGAAACAGGAGCTGGCAATAAACCCTTAATGCAACAGGCAGGTTCACAGATGTGGAGTCATAAACATCATGCTGGTAGGAAAGGGACCAGTGATCCTCTCTCTCAACCAGGCTGATCAACAACTGATTTTATCTACAGCTGGCTCAAGTCAGACTACTCATGTCACAGAGATCCAGCAACAAACAAGGGAACTGCTTTTCAGGCTCTCCCAGATATCAAAAGTTCCTCTAGCCTTTTCTCTAGCTGGTGTAAGACCTCTGGAAACTTTGAAGCTCATGTAATTGTGAGACTTTTTTGCAGCTGAGAATACACCTGTTTCTGATGCTTTGGTGGTCATTCAATGAAGGAAGTAGAGAAAGTAGCAAAAATGTCTCCAGCTACTATTCCAACTCTCTGACTTTTGTGTTGTGCTTCTCTCATGCATCCTTGCAAGAATGAATGTAAACAGTCATACAATTCTGATACAATTTCCTAAGTTCTAGTCACTACAGGTGGATCTCTCCATATCCTCAAAAACAGCCGATCTCACAGCTGTGGTTGAACTAGGAATCTGAATATAACCCTCTGTAACAGGAGAACTGGAAATTTAGCTTTAACTTGCCTTCAATGCAGGGAAAAAAATTAAGCATATTGCCCTTTTCAGTGAAAATGCAGGAGTTAGCATAACACTGCCTCTGCCTAACACCTCAGGGTTGTGTTGTGGCTCAGTATTTGAATCAGGGACCATGCCAAAATCACAGTCTCTTCTATATCCTTATTGTCTACTAAGATATGTTTTTATGTTAAATTTGGAAGTAGAAGTTGTATCCTCGTGGCTCCTTTTCTGTATTAAAAAAATAGTGACAGGTTAAAAGGTATTAGCTGTGTTGATTAACTATCCAAATGTTTAATCAATATGGCAATAGCTAGATGCATTCTAGCTGTGAAAGATGTTGGAGAAGTCTCACTTGCCTTATTCCCCACCCCCAAGTGGGACATCAATGAACTATTACATGGTCTTTGCATATCAATGCAGAGGGACTTAGACAAACACAAGACTAATGGATAATTGTGGGTCACCTTGTCAAAACATGTTAAATGCCCCTTTATTTTTTTTTTCTGATTAAAAGAAAATGACAGTAAACTGACCTTGCTGATATCATACACCCTTTCAGGAAGAAAATACTACTCAATCTGCAACCTGCTCATTGATTCATGAGTCAAAAATCCATTCCAATTAAATTATAAAAGACACATCCTCATGAGTTGATACAATCCACCACCGTAATTGCCTGACAAAGTGTTAAACAATTGTACTCTTTAGTGTGGGCAGGACACGTTTGCTGACACTTACTCCACACGTTTGCTGGCATTTCTGCGTTCAGAAAATGAAAGCAGAGGCCTCTGAGAGATTCATAAGCAACGTCTGCAGAGCCCTGACTGCACTGGATCTTAATGCATCACAAAGTCAGGGAAAGTTCATCTTGTGACCACAGCTCCTGGACTCACTCCAAGAATATGCCACTTGCAGAGATGGCATTAACTGCAAGAGGGCCGTTGTGGGATTTGGATTCCTGCCCCTGTATTTATCTACTCACGATGTCATTAACACCCACATTGATCCCAAACTGCTGCTGGTGCCAAAGCTGCATGTGGGATTTCTGTTTGTTGGTGTCACAAATCACAAACCAGAGAAAGTTGTTGTTATAAAGATAACAGCTCTATGGCTTTGCATTGTTACAAATGAGCCATAGGAGCCCTCCATACCTGCTAGCAATGCACTATAATGGTTTTGCTTAGCTATTATTTAGAAACACTACCTTTGCTTTGGCTGGCAAAATTAGTACTAGGAGCACTGTAGCACAATTTGCACTGGGAATGTCACAATGCATCTGTCATTATCTTTCTGGTCTTCGTACACCGCCTAAGACAATGCTTTAGGTTAAAACTGGCAACAAGGACAAAACATAATTAGTTAGCTAAGTATTGTCTTTGTCATGAGGCTGAGGCTACACAGAGTAACATAGTATTTGCTTTAATTCTTTATGCATTACACAAAGGTTACTTAAATCTCCATTATAGTGTCACTAATTGTATGTATGTATATAGCTAGGTAAATAGACACAGAGGTAGAAATCTACACATATGCATGAATATGCCTGTATAAAATATGTGTTTTCATATTTACATACAATCATGGATAAATATTCACAAGCAACCCATAATTCTATAGTCATGATGACATCACAAGATTTACTTGTTTTTGTGGTTTATCACTCCAAATTGGAGCATCCAAAGCAACACCTAATAAAATAGCTGCAGCAGCTGCTATAGTAACTTTCAGGTCTAGGTTGCTGTGGTACATAGTAGACCAATGTGAAAATGGCTTGAAGAAGACCACACAGCAGATGAGAATGAGAGAAACAAAATCCTTTTTATTACAGTCACAGTCCAATATGTGGTGGTGCTTGTGAGCGGAAATGAGTCTTCACTGTCAATCTCCTGAATCAACTTTGAACACTGGGAAACACTTATTTATGAAAGCTTTATGTATAATAACAGTTAATAGAGAATTCAAAGAGCCTGGGCCACAGATAATAGTAGGCACTAAAAAGCTTTATAACATTCAGACATGGAACATTATCCCTTTAAAACACATTATTTGTAAGGAATGGAGGAAGACCATGTTTACATCCTTGATGGAAATTCTTAAAAATCTTTAGTCTTGCCTCCATGCTAACTTTGATCACAGTTCCCTTTTCCTGACAGGTCCTCAGGGCCAAGCAATATTGGTCATCAGTGTTGCAGATCTTAGGAAAGAAGTAAGAGAAAGGTGAAGCAGTCTCTGAGTACTGAAGTACAGTGGTTCCAAAAATTTTCTAAGAGCCAGAGAATATATTCCTGTAGACTAGTCCAGTTTCCCTAGAAGTCTAATATTTTTCTAGCTCCTTTAGGCTTCTTGAAACACTCCTGATAATTCAAATTATAGTTTTGACCCAGACAGTGATTCCAGTTTATTTTTTTCCAAGTAAGATCATGTTTTGATGGCATTCTGTGTTTTAGACTTAGTGATGAGATTTAGTGCCTATGAACACCTCTGACTTCTCAAAACAAAAACAAGGGAGTTTTTATACTGTACCTCAGTATGCAGCATTTCATGTCAAATTGCCAGCTACAAGCACTGATCTCTCTAGAGTCTTCAATGAGCTCAGCAAATGCATTTAGCTTTCTCTAAGGACATGCTTATGGAAACATTTAAGAGCTCAGGCCATTTGAAGAGATCAGGCACTGAGTCTGTTGAAAGTTTGCAAAGTACAAATAGGTTACTGACAGAAGACAAAAATCTGTAAACAGAAATGCAAAGAGGACAAGCTTTAACGTTGTCCTATCACTGATATCTAGAAGTTGCTGTTTAAAGTATACTGAATTCAACACACATATTCTGCTTACATAAATGAAGTGTGGTTGACACTTTGAGGTTAAATGCTTACTTTCAGATGAAATGGAAGATTCTGTACACTTCAGTTATTGTGGGGCCTATGCGACAGTAGCAATGTTCACAGTAGCAGGTGCTCCCATGTTTGAGACCAAGCAAAACAAAATTTTGTCTGGAAATAAACCGATTCATGGATCTTTGACCAGTGAACACAAGAAAAGTTGATTTTAATGTCTTCTGCCTAGGTTGTAAGTGCTTCCAAGGAAAAGAAAAGGTCTTCTTTCAAACATAATAATTACACTGAATCTGTCATCCAGCCCTGGATCTCACTGATTTGCCAGTGCCACACTGATCTTCCATTTGCAGTTGTGCTGACTTGCTTGCGGACTCTTGCACTGGTCCATTTGCTCCTGTCTGGCACATACCAGGAAAGTGTAAAATCCATCATCATTTCATAAAATGCTCATACAGAGAAGTTTTTGGGTTTGTTGCTTTTATTTATTTCTCAGTGATCAAGGTCCCTCAGGGTACAGAACCTTAGCAAAGTATCACACAAAGAGGTGCAAAAATACTATTTAAAATATTGTGTGAACTGTAGCCATACCCTGCACTGCACTGTTACTTACAGGAGTTTTATGCACAAAAAAAAGCCATTTGTAGTTGCTGTTAGGGAGATATGTTCACTTTTTTACCTAAAGAAAACAAGATGATTGTTGTCTTACTCAATATGCATTAGTAAGGAAATGTTGCATCCTTTATGCCTTTACCGAATGCAAGAAAATCACATCAACTGAGTAGGCTCCAAATAAATGTCTTTGATGGGTTATTCACAAATATTCAGGCCCTAGTTAGTCTCGTGTTCTGTCGTGTTTCTTGCCTGCAGCACTGGATGCACAGCTAGAGGGCCCACAAACGATTTAAAGACATACTAACCTATTCATACCCAGAAGGACAGGAAAAAGCCCAGTTATATTCAGGATGATTGATTCCCCACCATTGAAAACAGGCTTTGTTCAGTGTGTGACAAATTATAGACTCTGTATAGCTGATTATGTGAAGTTTCACTCCACTCAACTAAATACGGTATTGGAAAAGCTGCAAAATTCATCAGTCTGCTGTGTCGTACATCCACAGCATCAGGCTACAAACATTTTGTGTGATCTCTACTATAAGCTACCAGTGCTCTGATGAGCAGAGGTTTCCATCTGTGGGTTCTGTCTTTCTCAGAGGCTTTGAACAAGTCAGAGGTAGCAAAAAGATCATGAGGTGAGATCTCACCTCTGCTCTTGAAACTCTACATGGCAAGTGAGAGCAAGCAGCTCTATTCCCTGCTGATAAAATGTACCTGATTTTTCTTTTGGTGTTTCAGAAGTAATGCCCATGAGAATGAGTTTTTTATTGGAACATTTACTTTTCCCATGTACATATTTGACATGAATGCATCACAAATGTATAAGTTTCTGCAAGACTCTCTTCATTGTTTTGAACTCTCCTGGTCTTATGTCAATATCAAAGTGATATTGGATGGCTTTGGATGACTTTGTAGGCCTTGTATCGTCTATTCAAATTTCTTAATTCTCAATGATATGCTGAGAAATGATGATATATTTGCCTGATATATTTCAATTATTTTTCAGACTTGATACAGTCACAATTGTAAAAACTCCTTGTCTTCTGATAGTACTTCATAGTGGCTGTTGTATCACAGATCGCGATGTTAAATGTAGAGAAAGTACAGAATCAAATACATGCAACTTTTTTGAATCCCTAAAAATTCCCACTATACGTTTTAGTTAGAAATTTGCTTGTGTCTGTGAATTCTTAGGAAAAAAATAACTAATTTAACTTAATTTAATTTAATTAACAACAGACATTGCAGTGAATTAACAAATATCAACTAGTCATTTAATGACAGGGAAATGGCCAATAGTCTTACTGACAAAAAGGGATATAAATAGAAATAACCAAAGATCTAAATTTTTTCTTCTAAGAATCGGGACAAACCAGTAATGGAGGACATGCATCAGCAGTGTTAAGGAGAAAAAGACAAATAATATGAACTAATCGTATCTCCAACATACAGCATATTACTATTGAATCGCAGATCAACCATAATAGATCTCAGAGGAATGTCACATATCACAGGAAAATAAATGTAACTTCTGCAAACTAAACAGATTAAGGGCAGAGTATACTTCACCAGAATGGACAAGGACATGTATGCAAAGCTTGCTTTAGCACCTGTTCTCTGAGCATGTCGTGTAGAAAAATTCAGATTATATTCAACAGAATGAAAAGGAATATCAGCAGAACCATGACAGTACAAAGCAAACAACACATATGTCAGATGAGATCCATATGAGTGGTTAAGTGTCCATAGCCATAGCAAGGTTACTAAACAGGTTAATATTTAGCAACAGTTGCCCCATAGAGTGTGTGATAACATGTATTTCCTATTCTAAAAAGCTATAATGTTCTCAAAAGTACCATTAATTTTAAGGTGGGCTATTCACATGCATCAAGGAAAGCTTGTTTGGCAATGTTTTCAATTATTAGTGTATTTAACTAGGTACTGTGACAGTTTTGGTGTTAATATTTTATCAATGATATAATCATAGATTGGCCTATGGAAACTATTACAGGGTAGATTTTTACTTCATATTTAGGCCAGAGTGTCTGCTACACTTTGTTGAAGTAGTACCTTACCATGGAAATAGCTCCACATAACGCAGTAAAATGAGTCTTGAGTTTAGATAGTGGAATCAACTGCTAAATATCTCTACATTAAAAAAAAAGTATTTCAATTTTAACGTTCATTTCTATTTTCATGTTCAGGTGTATAATAAGCATTTTGTTTGACAAGGATCTTTTAATTTATGGTATGTGATCTTTTCCACCAAACACCTCATTCATTAGATGCTTCACAAAATGCATATTTTATTTTAAATATTTTAAAGAAAAAAAAAAGTAAGGGAAAAAGAAATCTGTGACACAATCCCATAGCTGGATTGTATGTGATCCCTATTTTCTGAGACACTGTTCTCAACAGTGAGTGATAATGTCTGGTAACTCACTGAGATGAAACATTGCCTTATTCAGAAAAATAATCTGGGCTACTGCTGTAGAAAATGAATGCTACATTCTTTACATGGAAAAAGAGCATGGGATATGATTTCCTATATAAGGAATGCTCTTCTGCAATACATCAAGTCTCTTTTCTCCTGTGTGTGCAAATGCATTCTCCTTTGTTACATTATAAGAGGGTGCATAACTCCAAAAGAAATGGAGTTAGATGAAAAAGAGCCATTCCAAACTCTACTGATTAAAATAAATGTGCTCATAAAAGAGACAGGAGAGTAAATTACTGCATCCCCAGAATGGCAGTAACTTATACACCAACAAGTTATTTTCAAGTTTGCCAGAGGAAATAATCTGCTATCAACAAGGGGTAATTGCCTGAGCAAACTAGTCTTTACATCTCACACATGCTGTCACCTTGTGTAAGAAAGAAATACACCACATATCAATTCGAAAAAAAAAAAAATTGAAACATTCCTTTAAAGACAGCTTCTCTCAGCCGTTTGAAAAAGAGAACATATACACAGCTTGGAACATATCTAATCTCTGCTCTTTTCTTATCGCTGAAGAGTATCCTAACACACCACAAAATTCATAACCTAAGCAGCCTCAGGCAATATTAGAAAGGATCCATTTTAGATTGGAATAGAAATTTTAATCTGAGATTTACCTGTGGCTGTCACAGGTGAAAGCAAGTTAGGGACAAAACCCTTCAGGAGAAAATGAAGGAATTATTAAGTAAAAAAGTCAAATTTTTCTGATTTTTATACCTCAAAATGGGATGTTTAGAGAGATAAATGAATACTTATTTCAGTGAATATGCACAGACACACGCCCTCTTTTGTATTCCCATTACACAAATGTTCATTTGACTACAATACTTTTAACCCAGAGGCTCTCAGAAAAGGAGTTTTCAGTACTTGCACGGACTTTTTTTTTTGTCAAAGCAAGGTGCAAAATTTGCCTGTATATACATATTTAATTTGCATTTTGCCACGTAAGACATACTGCAACATACATTCCACAAAGATATGTACAATAAACAGAAAAAAAGAAAAATTTCTCATTCATGAGAAGGAGAATCTTTCCTTTAGAGCTTTGTATTAAAAAAACAGTGGAACCTGTTAATTAAAAAAAACCGTACACAAATAGTGGCATGCTTTGTTAATACTCCGTGAGGTAACAGTGGAGGTTAGCTGTCATAGTAATACGTAAATAGTTCTTTTTTTAAGAAGCTGAAAACCATGTGCTTCTTACTGGGCATTGTTTTCTACTCTTTCCGTTAACATTATTTTACCTTAAACATTGAATAGTATTTTATTAACTGGAAAAAAACATTTCCCTCTCTTCCTCCTCAGTAGAGGAAACCACAATTGTGTTAATTTCCTCTACTTTATCTTTTTGAGTTTTATTTAATTAGTGTTCTACAGCACTGTCAGTATGAGACCAACTAGTTAAAAATGAATTGGAATAAAAAGAAATAAACCCAAACTTGAGTCATCCTGATTAATGTTCTGGGATAATCATAGTTTGGAAACTAGGAACTAGATTGCTTGATCAAGGCAGTAAGCAATGCAAAAATAGAGTCAGAACTGGAATCTTCCTAAATTAAAGATTATGGCGCATATGGGAAGATTTCTGTCTTCCATCCAACCCTTACTATGCTCTTCCAACAAAGCAAAATGGAAAGGTCTTAAAAGATTTTTGGCAGCATTCTGGCAAAAGATATAAAGTACTGTCAAGCATAGTAAGGAAAAAAAATCTCAGTTGACAGAAACAATATGCTTCAGTTTTTCTGTTGGTCATGATTTTGTATTCCAATGGTACTTTGAATTCCAAATTAATCACTGTGGTTACTAAAGAAAAAGAAACATCCCTTAAACACAGCAGAAGTCATGAATGGAGTCTGTCAGTGTAGTCGACAATCAATACTCTGGTCTCCCTTCCTGTCTGCCTGCAGATATTGATCTGTAACTGACAAGGTCTGAAGTTTGTTCTGAACTCTGAAGAGCTCACACTGGACCCTAGCATGGTTCTGTATCTAAAACCTCTGGACAAGATCTGACTATGCAGATAGAATTCCTCCTTAACTACAGAGTAAAGAAAGATTTAAAGAAAATTTAAATCTTAAAAAATCTTCAAGAATTTAAAGAAATTATTTAATACAACCAAAATATAGCCCAAAGCAAAGTACATAGGCTGACATTTTGCACTCAAAATTTAAGCTTGCTATGCCTTCAATGCCAATTCATGTGAGTTTTGTGTGTTTTACCAATAATTCTTAATGCAGGAAATACACCACCTGTAATGGATTGCTGTGTTCAAGAAGGAAATACATCACCAACACCTGTCTCTAGTATAGTAATAAAACATTACAGATTTCAGAGATAAAAACGTCATAGTAAAATATGCTCTGTATGCAAATAATAAGGTTACTTTTTGAATTGAAACAAAGATGGAAACTGTTTTCTGAAGTGGAAAACCAGAGGATTAAAATTGAATCATTGCTTCTGTCCTTCGAAGGAAAGAAAATAAAGGATTACAAATATCACTCAACTTTTATTAGTGTACGGAAGTCATCAGAAATGGGACTATTCACCCTGGGAACAGAGCCAGTGATATTTCTTAGGAGTGAACAGTCTCATTTTGTTGTACAACAATATTGCGATTGAAACTAGAACTGAGCTACTGGGACACTCTTAACTTGGTTTGGAGAAAGAAATCAGACTTTATAGGCTTCCTTGATGAAGAAAAATGGCAACAGTGAGGTGTTCCTATCTCCTGCCTTCAGTGAGCTCACCCCGACCATTACAACTTATCTAGTGTTAGTTTTCATCCACCACATCCCATGTTTGCCATGCAGAATATTTTTCTATGCCCAACTATTTGCCATAGATCATTAAATAACACGACAGTCATGTGCTCTTGTGACATAAGATTATTGAAAAAGTAATCTCATTTATTGTAGAAGGATGCATAAATTAGAGTTGCCATATTTACCAATAGCTTGTCCTCAGAAACCTATGCTCAACAACAGATTAGTTTCCAGTCTTGTCAGCAGCTTTCAGACCATAAAGGGAGTTTTCCTAACTGCAGGAGGTGTTGGAAACTCACAGACGTGTGAGAGCACAGACATATTTGCTCTGCTACGTCCTCGTATATGGAGAAGGACTTAAAAAAACTGAAGGGATACAACAAATTACGATACCTTACACTTCCAGGGTTTTTTCCCACATTTGTTTACACTTTCTGTAATAGTGTCTAGAAAAGTGCATGAGATGTAACTAAATAATATTCTGACAATTGCAGCTCTTATGGAAGAGCTGATATTTCAAAACATCAAAGTATATGTTAAATATACCACTGAAATTAGGATAGCAGGCTTTTTTTGCAAGTAAGTAAGCCATAGCAAGGGATACAGATCAATCCAAACAGAAGTCTGTGGAAACCACAAACTGGTTTTGTGTTTGCTGCTTGTCTCTCAACTGTAGTTCAAAATATGACAGTAAGCATCTATAAACATATATATATATGTATGTAAATGATATTTTTAATGGGATGCTATCTTATATTTCTCAGCATCAGTCTTTCCTCTTAATTCAGAATTGAACCTCTGCTTTCAGGATCTCAGTTTTTTAACTTCTGTATTACTTTTCCCTCTCTGTTGACCTTCACTGACCTTCCTTTTTCAATAATGTGGATTCCTGAGGACAGGGATGTTGAGGTCAGTGTCCAAGTTGGTATCATCCTCAGATGAAGTGGTATGTATTATGGCGGCTAATGTGAGCTGAGGCAAATAGGAGCAGTTGTATCCCCTCACTTCTCACAGAGAAGCTGCAAAGGGAACTTCTTTTATCATAGAATGTCTTGGAAGCTACCTTAAAGATCTTCTAATGTCAAGCCCCCTGCCATGGACAGGAACACCTTCCACTAGACCAGGATGCTCAAAGCCCCATTCAACCTGGCCTTGAACACTTCCAGTTATGAAGCAGCCATAGCCTCTCTGGGCAACATATCCCTGTGCTTCACCACTCTCACAGAGAAGAACTTCCTACCATCTCTAAACCTTCTCTCTTCCAGTATGGAGCCATCAACCCTTGTCCTGCCACTATATGCCCATGTAAAATGTCTCTCTCCAGCTTTCTTGTCAGTCTCCTCAGGGACTGGAGGCTGCTCTAAGGTCTCCCTGAAGTCTTTTTTTCTCAAGGTTGAACAATGTCAAACATCTCAGCTCGCCTCCACTGTAGACGTTCTTCCACCTTCATATCATCTCTGTGGCCTCCTTTGGACTTGTTCCAAGAGTTCCACGTCCTTCTGATGTTGGTTTCCTAGAGTTGGACACGGTGCTCCCAGTGGGTTCTTATGAGAGTGGAGTGGGACAATCCAGTCCCTCATCCTACTGGCCACACTTTTTTTGATGCAGTCCAGGATACAGTTGGCTTTCTGGGCCGCAAGCCCATGTTGCTGGTTTATATTCAATTTTTCATCCATGAACACTCCCATGTCCTTTGCAAGGCTACCCTCAATAAACTCATCACCCTCACTCCTGTCCAGATATTTAGGCCTTTTTATACTTGTTAAGAAATGTGTCCTCTCAAAACACTCTCCAGTAGGTCCAGGTCTTATTCATCTGTCTTCGTTATCTATAATGCTCGGGTTATTTGGTCATCCCCTACTTACCAGTGCCGAGACCTGCTACTGTATTGGTATTCTGATGCTGCTCGATAAAGGACTTAAAGAGGCACAATTATGTGATTCTGTACTTCTGTCCCTCTCGTGTCTTTTATCAGTAGGAAAGCAGGGAACATGACACAAAAGATAAATGAGGATGGTACTTAATGACGTCAGTTAATCAGTCAGCTGTTTTCAAGTACTGACTGGCTAGTCACTAAATTGCAGGCTAAAAAGTCCTCTTATACCAATCTGACTGATGTACTCTGACTGCTGAATGGTGTAGCATTTGAAATCACTTGAGCGCTATATACCTAATTTAACAATTTCAGCCTTTATCAAGATTTTACTTAAAAATTACAGGAAACATCATGAAGGAACTCAAGAGCGACTGAAGTAAACATCTGCTTATAATTCTGAAAATGTGCTCCAAAGGAGCACATGTACTTAGAAATACGAGGCCAGTGCACAATACTCCAGTTTTGCATCTGTTTTAAGGAAAATCAGACAGATGTAAATTTAAAAAATGTATAATTGTACAACTATTCTAAGTATTTATGTAAGTTCTAACTCACTTGAAAAGACTTTATCCCTAAGCTTGCCTTAGAGCAAAACAATATACAGAATTAGATAAAGATGACCGCAACCCTACAACTGCTACAAGTCCCTATTTATAAACCATAGACCACAAATATCTATTACAAAAATATTATCGGGGGGGGGGGGGGGGGAAATCAATAGAAACCAAAAAAGTGTGCATTATAAAAAAGACTGTTATGAGTTGGAACACCTTCAGTTAAATATATATATTACATGCATCATAGGTAAAAGCTGTTAATCCAATTTAACAACATTCAATGCATTTATGCTAAGAAAATGCTAAAAAGCACTAAATGGAATTTACAGAGATGAATAAAAAGCACAATTACCAACCAGACTTGGGATATACCAGTTAGTAAATGAGACTGTGAAATTACTTTGTGTTAAAAGAGTATTAAGGGCTATGCTAGCACTTGACTAATACTTTATGGTGCAGCTTTTTACAAATTTAGACTGTCTTCCTGTACAGTCATTTAGTTATATTTGGGGTATTTTTTTTTCTTTTCAAGATTTTAAATAGTTTGCTGCATTTAGGAAGATCCTAGCCCTGCAGAAATTTTTGTAAGATGAAGCTACTTTTGCTAGCAATCCTTGCAGAGAGGTTGGTAGTAAAACAAAGTTGCGGGTGAACTTTTGCTCTAAAGATGATGGCATACACTCTGTTTTGGCAAGCAGTGCAAATGGATGTAAGTCAAAGGAAATCACCTCAAAGTACAACACACTCGATAAAATAATTGTGTGTTTTGGTGTATCAGAGATGAGAAGAAGCAGTGAGAAATGTGAATAAAATCCTAGTTTGGGGAAATGTGAAGTGTAAGTTTTCCCCTCTAATTCTAGCCTCCCTCCAAGGCTGAGACTGCAAAGATGCCTTTAGATAGATCTGTGACTAAGTCTGTGAAGGCTGAGTCTTGCATCTGCGAAGGAACAACCCCATGCACCAGTACAGGCTGAGGATTGACCTGCTGGAGAGAAGGTTCGCAGAGAGAGACCTGAGACTACTGGTTGACAATAAACTAAAGATGAGCCAGAATTGTGCCCTCATGGCCAAGAAGGTCAATGGCATCCTGGGATGCATCAAGAAGAGTGTGGCCAGATCTAGGGAGATTCTCCTTCCCATCTCCTCTGCCTAGTGAGGTCTCATCTGGAGTCTTGTGTCCAGTTCTGGGCTCCCCAGCTCAAGAGGGACAGAGAACTTCTGGAGAGAGTCCAGCATATGGCCACCAAGATGATCAGGGGACTGGAACATCTTTCATATGAGGGAAAGCTGCAGGAATTGGGGCTGTTTAGTCTAGAGAAGAGAAGACTGAGGGGGGATTTCAGTAATATTTACAAGTTTATAAATAGTGTTGTCAGGAGGTTGGGACATCCTTTTATTGTATCTAGCAACAGAATAAGGGTAATGGGATGAAGCTTGAACACAAAAGGTTCCATTTAAATGNTTTTTTTTTTTTTTTTTTTTAAATACAGTGTTATGGAAATAACTATCTATAGCTTTTATTAGCTATCTATAATATTGAACCTAAATCATAATGTCTTGGCACTTTTATTTGAAAAAATATGTAGAGATCATTGGTGTCGTATGGTGAAAAGTAGAGAACCAGATTTTTTTTGCTAGAGGAATGCAGTAGGCTTGAATCAATACATTCCTTTCATAAGGTAAATCTAAGTAAATATCTTTTTTTAAATAAGAAAAAAATTAGGGCACCCAAAAGCCCTACTGTACTTAAAACTGTTTGGGTATTTAAGGGAGAGAATGTGAAATTGTCTACAAGCAGGCTTTTCATGTGTGCAATTAAGGAAAAATATAAAGTTCATATAACAGTGGCTAGCAATAATGAACATTATAACCTTAGCAATGACCATAAAGCAAAAAAAAATACCTTCCAAAAGAGGATCATAAATTTCTCTGAAGTTATACCGTATTCAGCAAAGTTTGAAGGTTGTGTCACTTTAGCCTTTCTTGCCATGCTGTTGAGAAAAAACCCATCGTTGTGTTTGGAATGGATCAGAGCCAAGACGTAAGAGAGTAAGGCCCCATTGCCAAACCTTGTACACTTAAAGGCAGCCAAATTTGCCATGTTAAAAGCTGATTAAGATACAAATACTCTTTTCAGTTAATCCCGATCTGATGCAATGAAATTCTGCAGAATCTTCGCTGCGGAATGGATAATGTGCAAACTTCAGTGAGGAGAGAACCAAACTTGACAGAAGGTAATATTTACCACACATTCTCCAAACAGAACTCGGAGAAAAAGCAAAATCCACCATAATGTACTGGGTCATTACTGCTAATAGAAGCATAGCTCTTCTGTAATAGCAGTAACATTGGTCTCAACTGGGGAAACACGACAGGAGGTTCATGGAGTGCTCTTCCAGCATGCTGGGGAAATGATCCCCGGTAAATGCCCAAATGCAGCTTGAAACATCAGAAGTGCTGGTACTCAGCTCATCTGATATGCCAGTTACAAGGATGTATATGCTCAAAGCTGCTGTTATATGAAGCATATCATCTGTATAACTCTGAGAAGAATTAAATGGTGCAATCCTAGTTAGAAGCTGAATGGATGTGCTAATACTTGGTGCTGAAAGGGGGAAAATGCAATGACAATCTGTTGAGAAGAAAACAAGCTTTGGCCTTTCTTAGGCCATTTCTACATCCCTGAATAAACTCCACTTGCCACCAAGGGCTAGGTTAGCTACAGCATGGGAGCACCAAACCCCAAAATAGAGGGCTGTCAGCTGAATTGATTGAATCTAATGTTATGAATGGTGATAAATAAACCCAAGGCTACAAGGGGAGCTGGAGCTCCAGCTTTCTGCTATAAAAGGTTCTCAGAGCACTAAAACCTCCATGGCATGAGCCAGCAGAGGCTCCTGGGCGGGAGAAGTGCTCTTTTATTTCTCCCATGAAATCCCATTCAGGTTCTGCTGCCATATGAATAGCTGATAATTGCCATTTCCTTTCACTAGCTCATGTTCCCCAGGAAATCGCAGCTGGCTGCCAACCCTGCCGCAGGGCGAGCAGGGTGGAGAGCAGTGCGGCAGCAGCTGCAGGCAGCGCAGCAGCTGCCCTGGGGGGGTCTGTGAGCTGCCAGGTCACCTGTATGTGAGAGCCCCTGTGGGAGTGGGGATGAAGAAGGACCGAGATGAGATATTTCAATGCCACTGATCAGCTTAGTGGCCAGTCACATTTTCCCTCACTTTTCTTGCAACTGCAGCCTCTACGAGCTGTCAAATGAAGCAAAACTTTAGGAGCAACACAGCCCAAGAGCATTTGTAAATGTATGAAATAAAGGTACATTTTTACAATTGCAAAAAGTTGTTCTTGGACTGGAGGTAGAGATTTGGTTTTGTTATGTTTGGGGTTTTTAAGTACAGTACAACTCTTCCTGATTTTTTTCTGAAAGTGTCAATGTGATTTTAAAAAAAATTAGAAGGAATGCTGGGATGCTTAGGTGAAAGTCAAGCATTTCAAATGTGGCTTTCCATTGGCTATAAAACTTCATAGTCTGTTGTATCTATCATTTGAAAAAAATAAAATTATTTGAGCATCCTTTTAAAAAAGCTCCCCCTTGATCAGCAAGTAGGTACACTCAACACCCTACCAGTCCAAATTAAGTTGCACAAGCAGCAAGATGTCTGGCATTTAATGCATCATAGCTTTCACATGGTTAGCTGAACATGATTTCATTTGCAAGGCTAACATAGGGGGATTTGTAATTAATATGTGTATTTCCACACCCAGACACATATAGATGTAAATGTTTGGGTGAGCTTAGACTGCAAACAATGTCTGCCATGCAAAGCAGTGGAGATGGATTATTCATTTCACTAGGGCAGTTAATAAGGTAGCTTAACATGAATAAGCAGTAATGATATAACAGTATTATTACAGTAAGAATGTTGCATGATAGAAAAGGTGTATAGAAAGCATCCAGCACAAAAGCCTAATGGCACAGTTTCTGCTCAGACAAAATTTCCACTAGTGCTTTCAAAACCAGAGGGAGGCATTGATGTGTTACTAGTTACCACTAGCATAACTTCAAGGAACAATCACAAGACTAGGCCATTCACACTTTCCATCCCACAAAATCCTCTGCTGCTTCTGAAACGATACCTATTTACAGATAGATAAACAATACTTTATCCATGATAAATTGAGTGACTTACAGGGTAAAACATGGCAGAAACCCTGGTGATGTTCCGAAGTGCAGCAGGATTCTGGATCAGCATGTGACAGTTATTAGCTGAGGACTGCAGATTTTGATAACTCACTTCTACCCCTTAAAAAAAATTAAAGCAGGCCTTTAAGGAGTGTAAACGTTGTCTGTTTTTATCCTAGTCCAGAGGTGGCATTGCCACGTGAGGATGTTCACCAGCCACTGCTCTGGAGCAGCAGTGGGAGCCTAGGTTTCCCTCCAGGTTGTATCATCCAGCTGCTGAGTAGGATGGATGAGGCATTTATGAGATCTGACAAGATATCAGCTTAAGGTGACTCTGCAGTGGAAACACTTGTGAGCCAGAGTTCTGACACAGGGTGAGATCATGATGTATTTCTGGTAATTAACATTTTACATAGCAAATAATATCAATGAAATCAATCAGACAACCTGTGGCATTAAAGAGGTTTTACAATATGGGCAATAGTATCACCACTGGGCTTTGGCATACTTTGTGTTTGATACACAGAATCCTGCAAATGACAAACAAACAAATCCAGGGATCACATTCACCTACAGCTGAAAATATTAAATGAAATCCTTACAAGTAGCAGTATCTCTTCTGGCTAAGCTTGCTTATGGCACAAGGCTGATGTGCTCCTATGAATAAAACTGCTGTTTTGAACTGAAGCCATGTATACTTCTGGATTACAGAAAAACCTCCAACCCGGGTTCATTATGAAAATGCTGAGAGGCACTTCACCATGGCAGCCTTGGCTGCTCAAACTGAAATACAAGAAATTGCTAAGCATTACGTCGTAATACTTCTACTGACAGACACAAGTCTATGGTCTTTCAATTTAGATTCAAATAATTTGAATTTTGTCATTATCTCTGGAAAATGTTCCTGACATGACAATAGCGATCACAGAAGAAAAAATAAATAGCATTCAAAACTATGAAATCTAAGACTTAGTGGCCATTAACTACTAACAGAAAAAGTTCAGCAGGGGTGTGATGTAGCCAGTAATTTGTGTTTTAACGCATTGATAATGAATCCAAACATTACCATTCAAATCAAAGTCAATATTCTTTCTTGAGTCCCTATGGAAATTTAAATCAATAATACTGGCATAATCAATATATAAGTATATGCACATCTGCACATATGTATTTCTGAATTACAAAATACTATTGCATCATTTTACTCTCATTTCAGATTTTTAACACAACGATGCACATCTCCATTTTTGCAATCAATTTATTCTGTTAGTGTTTTTCAGCATTTTGAATCCCTAAGCTAAGTCAATAAAGTTGATTACTTACCATAAACACTGTATACGCCATTCTAATACAGGTTATTTTCAATTTGACATCCTCATCTATATGCATTATTCCACTTGGAAAATTAAATGAAACCCTTGATTCAGAATCTGAAACACTTAGAAGTAATGATCCTGTTTACTGATTGACTGAATTTGTGGCTTTTAAGTAGTGTTTAATAGAAGAAACAAAAAGCACTATCAAGCAGAAAGGAAGCATCTGAGTTACTTTAGGAATGTGTTCGTACTGTATGAATAATAGACATTAATTGTGTTTTTCATTGTATCATACCTTTGAGACAATTATCTAACACTGTTAGCTTAATACTGCTTCAGATTTCTTACAGTTCAGA
This sequence comes from Urocolius indicus, assembly GCA_013401255.1. Taxonomy (NCBI): domain Eukaryota; kingdom Metazoa; phylum Chordata; class Aves; order Coliiformes; family Coliidae; genus Urocolius; species Urocolius indicus. The sequence goes on along the minus strand of WBNH01003612.1, from coordinate 993 downwards.
ACATGAACCTAATAAATTCAATGTAATAGAAAGTAGCATTCAAGAACACAATTTTGTCAGAATCTCCTTTCAGTATTGTTTCCTTATTAGTCCTGTGGCCAATAACAGTGGTGTTTTATTAATAAAGATTGAGAGCTGGCTGAATGACAGAGCCCAGAGGGTGGTGATCAACAGCACAGAATCAAGTTGGAGGCCTTTGGCCGGTGGAGTTCCTCATGTTCCTTGGATCTGGGGACAGTCTTGTTTGACATTTTCATCAACAACCTGGATGAGGGGACAGAGTGTACCCTCAGCAAGTTCCCTGATGTCACCAAACTTGGAGTTCTGGCTGATTCCCCAGAAGGCTGTGTTGCCATTCAGTGGGATCTCAACCAGCTTGAGAGCTGGGCAGAGAGGAACCTCATGAGGTTTACAAGGACAAGTGCAGAGTCGTGTACCTCAGAAGGAATAACCCCAAGCACCAGTACAGGCTNTTTGATATGAGGAAAGGCTGTGGGAACTGGGGCTGTTTAGTCTACAGAAGAGAAGATTGAGAGGGGATTTATATTAACATTTAAAAATATCTAAATGGGGGATATCAGGAGGTTGGGACATCTCTTTTTTCTATGGTATCTAGCAACAGGACAAGGGGTAATGGGATGAAACTGGAACACAAGAAGTTCCACTTAAGTATCAGAAAAAGCTATTTTACTGTGAGCGTGATGGAACACTGGAACAGGCTGCCCAAAGGAGTTGTGGAGTTTCCTTTCTTGGATGCCTTCAAGACCTGTTTGGACATGTTCCTGTGCCGCCTGATCTAGGTGAACCTGCTTCTGCAGGGGTTTGGACTAGATGATCTCAAAAGACCTCTTTTAATCCCTACCATTCTATGATTCTATTATTCTAAATTGGAAATGGAACTGGAGGTGCTCAGGTCTAATGTGAACCATAAGCCCAAAGAAATGAAAAAAACCCCAAACTTTTAGACCTCCACTGTGTTGTGGTTTGGCCCAG
>WBNH01003611.1:10790-21706 GCA_013401255.1 Urocolius indicus | reverse complement strand
CATCTCCCACCTAAACCTTCCCTGATGCAACTTGAGCCTGTTTCCTCTTGACCTGTCCCTTGTTATTGAGAGAAGGGACCAACCCCCACCTCACCACAACCTCCTGTCAGGCAGTTGCAGAGAATGATCATGTCTCCTCTCAGCCTCCTCCTCCCTAGACTAAACAACCCCAGCTCCCTCAACTGCTCCTCATCAGACTTGTGCTTCCCTGGCTCCGTTATCCATCTCCCCACACGTTCCAGCACCTCAGTGTCATTCTTGTGAGGGGCCCAACACCGAACACAGCAGTAGACCTGTGCCCTTGCCAGTGCCAAATACAGGGACATAATCACTGCCCTGGTCTTGCTGCCACACTATTTCTGACACAGGCCGGGATGCCATTGGCTTTCTTGGCCACCTGGGCACACTGCTGGTTCATGTTCAGCCACTGTTGATTAACGTTCCCAGACCCTTTCCCTCCAGCAGCTTTCCAGCCCCTCTGCCCCAGGCCTGTAGCATTGCCTGGGGTTGTCGTGGCCCAAGTGAAGGACCCGACCCTTGGCCTTGTTGAACCTCATACAACTGGCCTCAGCCCATCGATCCAGCCTGGCCTGGTCCCTCTGAAGAGCCTTCCTGCCCTCAAGCAGAGCTGGCATCACTCATTGTAATCTTGTACTAGCAAAGTTAAGAACAATTATAAACTTTAATTATGCGTTAGTAGATAATAATTAATGACAGTTGTGCTTGGAAGTAGCTCAAGTGTGTGCACATTGGTCGGGAGTGCCAGAAACTCTCAGAACAGCCTGGCTGGATCCAGCTTGGGCCTTTGTGTTCCTCAGAGATCCGCAAGTCTGGTGCTCAGCTGCAGGAGGAAGCTGTGCAGTCCTTGTGCAGGGAGCTGCTGCAGCCCCAGGCGGGCAGCACTGAGAGCACCCTCGTTTTGAACACCTTGCCCTGGGAACGGACTGAGGTGATCTCCAGGACTGGGCCATCTGGAGCAGAGGCTTTAGGTATGTCTGACTTGGGAATTAACTCATGTATCAGGGTTTCTTACAAGGCCAGAGACAGCTAACAAAGAAATACTCTGCCTCTCCCTGCCCTGGGGAGGGTTTACTGACTTGTCAAATCTCTCCTTACCTCACTTCAAGTTGCCTCCAAACTATGAAGAGGAGGAGGGTATGAAAGGAGGTGCTAGGTCTGACATGGGAGCAGCAGGGTGACTTAGGGTTAGGTCTGGGGCAAGTGCTGGAACAGAACCTCTTTGCTTTGCAGCTCTGGTGACAGTCCCCAGCATGGGCTATGCTATAGTGAGGGAGCCGTCGCTGCCCTTCCAGCCTGTGGCAGTGAGGAAGCAGGTAAGCACAGTGGCAGTGATCCCTGATTCCGTGTTCCCTGCATCAAAGGCTGATTTGGGACAAATCCAGGGAATCCAGCACACAGCAAGCCTGCACGCTAGATTTGCAGCTGAGGCACTTTGACTCCTGCGGATGTGGATCTGTGAAATCCCTTTCTGCCCTTCCTCCCCAGGAGGATGGCTCCATTGCCATGGAGAATGGGGTGATTGCAGTCTGCCTGGACACCATGGGGCGCCTGACCTCGCTTCGGCTGGTGGATTCTGAGAGGTGTGTCTGTTACCCAGTTACTGGAACCAGGCTCAGACTTCGCTCAGGTGGTCTTTTCACTCTGGGCCCGTGTCCACTGCCAGTTCTCCTTATGCTGCTGTTTCTCTATTCCACTCTGTTCCAGAGAGTCCATCTCAGCTGGCTGCTATGCCAACCAGTTTGCACTCTTTGATGATGTTCCCCTGTACTGGGATGCCTGGGATGTGATGGATTATCACTTGGAAACCAGGTAGAGGAGCAGTGCATGCAGCACTCGGGTTATGGCTTTGCTCTGAGCTTCTTGCCTCCCTGTCAGTCTTGGCTGTAACAGAGCATTCCCTGTGTTGGAGCAAGTGCCACAGGCTGGATTGGGATTTGGGAGCCTGGATGTACCAGGCTGAGGCCTTTATCCCTTTCTCTAGGAAGGCAGTGACAACGCTGCTGAAGCCTCTGGAAATCACCATGGCTGGGGGCTTGCGGGGGAGCACACGCTTCTCCCTGCAGATCGGGAAGAGCAGCACCTTGACTCAGGAGATCATCCTGGATGCCACGTGCCCCTATCTCCGCTTCCTGACGCAGGTTGGGCAGCGGCTGCCGCGCGATACAGACACCTGTGCTGAGCAGACATGGGGGCATGAGCCTCCTTCCCTGGAGCTCAGCACTGCCCATCCTCTGCTGCCTTAAGGGAAGGCAGCCTAAGGGTGGAGGTACTGAGGGACAAAGGTGGAAGAGAGACCCATGAGCTCTGTGTTCAGGCTGTAGTGCGGTGTGATTGTACCTAGGTGGGAGCCTGTGGCTGCGCAACAGGGAAGGGAAAGTGCAGCCTCTGCCTGTCAGCCTGCCCTGGTGACATCCTTCTGCTATCATGTTTAGGTCGAGTGGAAGGAGGCTCACAAGTTCCTGAAAGTGGAATTCCCTGTGCAGGTTCGGAGCACAAATGCCACCTATGAGATCCAGTTTGGCCACCTGCAGCGGCCAACGCACTGGAACACGTCCTGGGACTGGGCTCGATTTGAGGTGTGAGGAAAGGTGTTCTGGTGCCAGGGCTGAGCTGCTCCTCCCTTGCTGGGGCTGCTTTTGCTCCCGGCCATAGCTTTGCATGGTGAATGTGGCCCTTGGTGCCTCCTGCAGGTGTGGGCTCACAAGTGGATGGATCTGTCTGAGCATGGCTTTGGGGTGGCTCTGCTGAACGACTGCAAATACGGGGCATCGGCCCACAGGAACATCCTCAGCCTCTCACTGTGAGTTAGGGTTGGGGTGAGGCTGGAGCTCCAGCAGTCACCTTGTCTTCAGAGGTATCTCTTGGAAGTCAAGGCAACGCCTGGTCCAGAATGTCCATAGTTAAGAAGGAAACAGTCTAGCATTAAGTGTCTGGCTGTCATCTGAGAACATTTGTCTTTCTTAAAAGGTCAATTGCAATGAATTCCTCTGAATTAGGCTCATAGATAATTCAGGAGAGATCAGATCAACATTTTCTCCAAGTAATATTTTTTTCTGTTGCTGGCCATAAGATACTTCAGGAGAGGAGGCGTAAGGAGAGGGAAGAAACAGACCAAGCCAAGAGAAACTCTACATATTTCAGTTTGACTCCATCAGCCAATAGTTTCACAGAAAAAAAAAACCCCTTCAAATCTTTTAGCTTCTGGGACTGTCCAGGGTCAGTTTACTGTCAGCACGTTGGCTTCCATCTCAGGGCCCAGGCTCGAGGCAGTGTCTTACCACTGTGCTTGTCTGGCTGGTGCACTGGGTGACAGAGCTGCTGCCCAGACGGCATTCTCACCTATCTCTTGCTGCCTTAGGCTGAGAGCACCCAAGTCCCCTGATGCCACGGCAGACATTGGGCACCACCAGTTCACCTACGCCGTGATGCCTCACCGGGGTAAGTGATGGGCAGAGCTGGGCCCTGCAGGGACAGGCAGGCTGGAGGATGCTGCAGCAAGCCTGGGACTCGGCGTGCTTCTGGCTGTGTGTGTGTCAGGGCTTTCTGGAGGTTCCTGTGTTGCAGGTTCCTTCCAGGATGCGGGTGTGATCCAGTGTGCCTACAGCTTGAACGTGCCCCTGCAGGCTGTGCCGGCCAGCTCTGCCCCGGGCCGGGCCTGGAGCGCCTTCACTGTCAGCTCGCCCGCGGTTGTGCTGGAGACTGTCAAGCAGGCAGGTGCCCGGGCAGCACGGGGAGGGGAGTGGATCAGGTGCTATTGTTAAGTGTGGATGTGCCCGTTCCAAGGCTGAGGACAGACCCGGAGCCGTGGTGGTTCGGCTGTACGAGGCACACGGCAGCACGGTGGTCGCCTGGCTCCAGACCTCCCTCCCCATTCAGGAGGCGATGCTGTAAGTCCCCGCGGGGGGCAGGGGGTGTGGGGATGGGGAGCAGACGCTTCAGCCTCACTGCCACCTTCCTTCCCCAGCTGCGACCTCCTGGAGCGGCCATGTGCTGGGGGCCACCTGCCACTGGAGGAGCGTGGCCTCAGCCTCTCCTTCACGCCCTTCCGTCTGCTCTCCGTCCTCTTGCTCCTGCGCCAGTGATGCTGCCCTCACTCGTGCTCCTGCTGCAGCCACCACGACCAACGCTGTGGGCTCAGATCCTAGCCTGAGGCTTCCCCAGGCCCAGAGCTGTGCAAGGAGGTGGTGGTAACAGGGAAGAACAGAACCTCCCCCTTGCCCCATCAGGCAAATGTGTTCTTCAGGGAAGGAGGGCCCGAGTTCCTCACTAGCTGAAACATGGTTAAGGTTGTGAGACAGGCTGGCTGGCTGCACAGGGGCTCTGCTCCAGCCCTGAGGGGTTAGGAGAGCAGCAGCTTTCCCCAGTGCCTCCCATGTTTCAGCATTCATCTTGGCCACATGCTAACAGTGAGTGTAAAGACACACTACTGTCACTCCCCTCTCCCTCCACCTGCCTCTTGCACGGCCCTTGCAGAAGGGGAACACGGTAAACAAGAGAATTATGTGAAAACAAGCTCCAGACTTTTCTTATTTCCAGATAACCACACTGATCTGCCCCCTCCCAGGGACTCGGTGGTAGCTGCTGCTCTGCATCCTCCTCGGCAGCATCTCCTTCCTGGGACTGGGGAGAGGAGAGGAGCCTGCTCCAGCACATTTGGGGAAGAGGCTGCACAGAACAGTTATCCTTACCACACAAAGGCACGCACAGTGATTTCTACACAAAATACTTTATTAGTCAGCTAAAAACAGTGATCCAAGCAGGAGCCAGAAAGGGAAGAGGGAACCCACTTTTACGCAGAAGGAAAGTTCAGACTCCAACGCAGCATGTGCTTTGTTGCCCTTATCACCCCTCAAACGCCTAAGGGCCAGCAGGAGGATGCTGGATAAATCGGCCCCATCACCAGTCCCAGTTTCTCCTTCCCACAGTGGCAGGATACAGCAGTAGAAAGTAGATGTGAGCACAGGCACAGAGCCTGGGGCCCACCCTGAGCTGCTGCAGCGGCTCCAGCGCCCATGGGAGGAGGGCAGCATGCGGCCTCACACATCAGGGGCTGCGCCTGCAAAGGGGGAGGGAAGGGAGAAGTTGGAGGATGAGGATGTGCCTGGCCTCCCCTGAGCCCCTGGAGCCAGGGAGTGCTCCCCACCTGGCATTTGGGAGCTGCAGGGGCTTGCCAGCCTTGCCCCAGCCTCACCTCTGCCCCTGCGTGCAGCCAGCCTGGGGCTTCTTCTGTCCCTGAGTGGTGCCTCAGGCTCGGATGAGGCTGGAGCAGTGGCCACTTTTCTCCTCCTCCCAGGACGGCCCTTCCTTGGCCTGTCACCTGCCTCCTCTTCCTCAGCCAACTTCAGAGGTTTCGCTGCAGCCCTGGGATGCTGTTGGGAGGCACGAGTGGTGACCTGGGTGGGCATCAGAGACAGCTGAGCAGCAGAAGGGTGACTAGGCCACCCGGTGATCACAAAGTCCAGGTGGGAGCCCCACCGTGCATCTGGGAACAGCCTGAATGAGTCCTGAGGGAACAGGACAGACCCTAAGACCCAGCAGGAGCCACAGACACAAAGCTTCTCACCCTGGGAGTCAGAACCTCGGCCTCTGCTTTCGGCTGAGCACGCTTCTTGCGGGACGTCTGCCCTGCATAAGAGGTGGCCAGGTTAGGTGAGGTGAAGAGATTGGCCAAAGAGTGCCTGCACATCAGGGGACAGGCACAGTGACCTTTCAAGGACATTTTCTTAGGTGATACGTGAGCTCAGCACCAAGGAAGCGGCATAGGGGTGAAGGAATGGCATGAGGGGGCTCTGCTCCCCTTGCTCACATTCCCTCCCCTGCTAAAGCACTGCTCGGTCCAGGCTCACAGCATCAGGGTGAGAATCCCCTCTGGCTCCCAGCCTGGCAGGCAAGGAAGGGGACATAGGTGTTGGCCTGGAAATGCACCGTCCAAGGTGCAAGAGCTGTACCCAGGGGGGTGGCTGTGCTGGCAGGGAGCCTGGGGCACGGCAGGCTCTGTGCCCCAGAGCCACTGCCTGTCACAGGCCCTCATTGCCCCACGAGCAGGGCTCTGCTCCTGCCTTTGCCCCACGCTGCACAGCCAGCACAGGCCTTCCCAGGCTTCAGCCCTCCCAGAGCAAGAGTGGGTCCTGCTGGGCAGAGAGTAGACACTCACCTTTGGGAGCCATGGGGCCCGGCTCTCCCTGCAAGGAAGGTGACAGAGCAGTGACCGAGGCACAGTCATTCTGCAGGCAGTGGCAGCAGAACCCATGCCCCTTCTCCACCCTCCAGCCACGACACTGAGAGGAAAACAGCCCCGTTTCCCTGGGAAGCTGAGGGAGGCGGGTGTGCTCTGCCTGTCCTGTGCCTCAGGGACTCTCCTGCTCCTTAGCCCCTGCTCCTCATGAGAGGCCCAACCATGCTGCCTCACCCAGTTATGGGGCTACCAGACCAGCTGAGTCCCCCTTTCCTGCAACCAGCCCCTCTGCTCCAGGCTGTCTGCCATCACTCAGCCCCTGCACACACACAGAGTCCCTGTCACTACATCCAGCAGTCACAGCAGCTTGTCAGAGTGGGACCCCCACAGATGCATAGTAATGCTGGGGAGCCTCAGGAAGCACAAATTGGGCTGTTGTTCCCTTGGAGGGGTGGTTGGGGGCCACACAGCCCCAGGCAGCAACCAGAGAGTCCTACCTGGAACCAGACGGTCCTGCCGTTGTGGTCACGCAGGGAGCTCATGCCTGGCACCAGGTAACACTGCAGCCAGCTCTTGAAAGCTGCGTAGTTATCCAAGTGATCTGGCTCAAAGAGCTTCTTCTCTGGGAAGGGAGAGAGGGAAAAGGACAGAAGCAGAGAGGAAGCAGTGACCATGGTGTGGGGATGCCCTCCCAAGCGTGCTGCTGCTGGCAAGGCAAAGCCCAGGCCTGCCCCCAGCCCCAGCTCTCACCCGCCGCGATGACCTCCATGGGCACAGTGTGGCACAGCTCCAGGAGATCTGGGTTCTCCCGCTTCAGCTTCAGCTTCTTGCTCAGCGTCAGGGAAGAATTCTGCAGGGGCAGAGAAGGGGAGGGAAGTCATCTGCCAGCCACCCCAGCCTCCATGGGGTCTGCCCTCCCTGGCAGCAGCCAAATTCTCCTGTTGCCCTCCCATAGATGAGCTGCCACATTCCTAACCACCTGCCACCCCTGAGCTCACCCCATTATGGGCTTTGAAATGCACATTAGCACAACTACGCAGCAAGCACGTAAGGACACCAGCAGCTTGTAGAAACAGCTCTCGCCTCACATGTTTTGGTTTCAGCTTCCTTTAAAATAGCCACCACCTCTCCCGAGAGGCCACAAGACAAGCCGTGGGCTATGTGACAGCCTCCCCCTGAGATTTTAAGCTTGCGAGGTGTTTGTTTCCCCTTCCCCTTCCTCTTCACCCACCCAAATATACCCAGAGCCTTCACGAGAGCAGAGGCTGGGTGCCACTGAGCACTGGCACAGCACACAGGCATGTGCCTGGGGAGCCGTCACAGCTTGTGGGCCTGGCCACGTGGGAATGAGTGCTGCACACGTGAGCTTACAGAGCTGCTCTGCCCCGTTTGCCGCTCCACTGGAGGGCCAGACGTGCTCAGACACGGGTGTTTATGGAAAGGACAGCAAAATGCCTGAGGAGAACGATGCCAAGCAGGAGGTGTTATAGTTGTGAAGGGAAAATCCCTGCTGGTGGGTCGGGAAAGACTCAGAGCAGCAAATGTCTCCTGCCAGCAAAGCAGGCAGAGGCTGGGCGAGTTCTGCAAGGGCCCCATGATGATGCTCTGCCCCATCAGAGCAACGAACCAAACATGAACTGAAACTGGCCCTCAACCCTGGGCTGGAACAAACATGAACAGCAGCCTTGAGCCAGAGCTTCATGCCCAGCAGAGCCGGAAGCAGAGCCAGAGCTGGGCAGCCAGTTAACCTCAGACTGTTGTCTAGAAGCAAATTGAACCACCCATCACCACTGCTGAGCCCAACTCCAACTTGGGAACACTTCTGAGATCAGTCTGCCTCCTGGCACAGAAGGCAAAAGGCTACCAGGACCCCAGCGAGCTGCCAAGACAGCCCATGGGGCCACAAACACATCCCTACCGTGGCAGAGTCCCAAAAGCTGCCCCTTTCTGAAAGGGGCTGCAAAAGCAACATGCATTCCCCACCTTCTTCCTTGCCTGCTCCCGCTCCTTCAGGGCCTCCAGCACAGTCCGAGCCTTTTCAAAGGGAGGGATCTTCAACCTGAGAGAGTCCCTCTGTTACATACCAGCCTGCAGCCTAGGTTCTGGCACTTGCCCGTGTCTGGCAGACAAGGAGAGCCAGCTGGCTTAGCTGGGCAGCTCTGGCCATCTCTGGGAGACCAAATTCCCACGGCAGGTCAGCTGGGACTCAACCCACTTTACCTGTACAGGATCTCAGCACGGAGGTAATTCCCAATCCCATTGAAAAACTTCTGGTTTAAGAGGGCCTCGCAGATGGGCTTGTCGAAAGCCTTGTCATCCAGGTTCTTCAGAACGTTCTCCCTGCAGCAGAGCACGGAGCGTCGCGAAGGGTCACGCGAGGCACGGCCAGCGCAGCGGGTGCCAGGGCAGCGGGACGCTCACCTGAAGGCTCGGTACTCGGACAGGACGCAGGGCCCGCGGCCGGGCTGCCAGCCGTCCCCCAGCCGCCACGAGCCGAAGCGACGCGCGTCCACGAAGCAGAGGGCGCGCGGGGGGCTGTCGCGGGTGAGGAAGCGGAGGTGAGCGTGGCGAGGCAGCTCTGCGGCACCGCACAGCCGGAACGACCCCGACATGCCGAAACGGAACACGAGGAACAGGGGCGAGCCCGCGCCCAGCGGCGCCAGCGTCAGCCGCAGCTCCTTGCCGCGGGAGGCGGCCGAGATGCTGTACGCCTCGCTGCAGAACGGCACCTCCGGGCCCCTGCCCACCGCCGAGCGCTCCACGCCGCCCGAGAACACCACGCCGCCGCACGCCTCGTTGATGTACCGCCCGGCCAGGTACAGCTCCGGGCCTTCGGGCATGGCTGCCGGGGGTGAGGGACTCAATGGGCCACTCGCCCCGGCACGGACCGCTGCCTCTGCCTGCTGCCCTCCGCCTGCTGCCCTCCGCCTTCTGCCTCCTGCCCTCCGCCTCCTGCCCCCCGCCTCCTGCCCTCCGCCTGCTGCCCTCCGCCTCCTGCCCCCTGCCCTCTGCCTCCTGCCCTCCGCCTCCTGCCCTCCGCCCTCTGCCTCCTGCCCTCCGCCTCCTGCCTCCTGCACTCCGCCTCCTGCCTCCTACCCTCCTCCCTCCGCCCCCTGCCTCCTGCCCTCCGCCCTGCCCGGGACACGTCCCCACCCGCCCCACGGGCCGCGCGGCCAGCGGCGCACGCCGGGAGCTGTAGTTCTGCGCGGGGAAGCAACGGGCGGGAGGCGGCTCGGCGGGACACCGCTGCCTTTATTGGAGCTTGCCCCGGGGAACAGTCCACGGCAACCTCCTCGCTGGCAAAGCAGCCCCCCACTGCGTCCCCCTCCCCAGCCGGGCAGCGCCGGGTCCTGTCCTGCGGTCCTGCGCCGGTGACCTCCCACCGTCAGCCGTTGTTGTAGCTCCTCAGAGAAGGGTGTTCATAAGGGCTTGAGCCTGCTTCAGCTCTGCGGAGGGAAGGAGGGAGGTGACGGGATGCCTCTGGCCTCTCTGCCCTGGTCCCCCGGGGCTGGAGGTCACCGCTGCCCCTCCTCTGGCCTTACCTGCCAGCAGCACCCGAAACTTGTCAGCCGAGAGAGCCACGGGGATGGCTGCTATCCTCCCGCACTCCCCATCCCGCACGTTGAAGGTCAGGTGCACAAGGGGCTCGTTGACCTCCTGCAGCTCGCTGGAGCTCAGCGTGTAATCCACCCGCCAGCGCACCGAGCCCAGCTGGCTCACTGGGGCGGGAAGGCAGCATCAGCACTCTGTGACATGCTGAGGTTTTGGGGGACCGAACGCGACCCTCAGGCTGCACAATGCTGCACTCACGTCTCAGGCTGCAGGCTCGCAGACTGTCCTGGAGGGAGCTCTGCTTCTCCTCATAGGACCGGCACAACCCGCTGGCATGCTCTGCCCACGGGGAGAGACAAGAAAACCACCTGCTGGTGCTGGCTCCAGGCAAATGCCAGTAAAGCCCCCCCCGAGGACGGATGGCACAGAGGGCAGGTGACGAGGGACGGCATGGCTGCCATCCCACCCTGGGGATACGGGTGCAAAGGTGACAGCACTGGGAGCTGTCAGCTCAGCCCTGGCACGTCCCCCCAGGCCTGGGCTGCGGCGGTGACACCCCGAGGGTCCCCTCCCACCTTTAGGCAGCCCCAGCTGCTGCAGCTCGCTCGACAGGGACTCGCTGTCCACGTTGTGCTTGGCGGCGCTGGACAGGATGAAGCCGAGGACGGCGATGGTCGCCTTCACGTCCCCTGACTCTGCAGGCAGGACAGAGGGTTAGCTCCGGCTGCCTCGGGAAGGTGTCTGCAGCCAGAGCACTGCCCGTCCCCCTCACCCAGCTTGGCATCTGAGGTCAGCTTCAGGATCTTCTCATACTGTGGGAGAGCAGAGCAGGGCAGTCAGGGTTGGGGTAGGGGCCGTACTGCCAGCCAACGCGCTGCCTGCCCCCACAGCAACGCCAACAGCCTGTAGCATCAGTGCCAACGCCCGACATCCCCGGCATCATCACTAGCGGCAGCCTTCTGCCCACGAGCTTGCACTAAGCACACGAAAGCCGTTGATGCTGCCGATGACGCCGTTCTAACGCTCCTTAACGCGCTTCCCTCGTCACGGGGGTCGCGCTCACCTCGATGGCCTCTCCCAGCAGGTCCCGCAGCACCTGGGCGCAGATCAGCTTCAGCTTCACCGAGGACTGCGGGGGAGAAGGAGGGTGAGCTGGGCGCGCGGGGCG
>WBNH01003611.1:0-10482 GCA_013401255.1 Urocolius indicus | reverse complement strand
CTCCGCCCGCCGGGCTCCGCGCTCCGGGCTGCCGCGGGACGGGGCTTGGGACCGGCCGGGGAGCGGAGTGCGGGGTGCCTCGCCGTGCCGGGGCCGCGGCCGCTGCCCGGGCGCTCGGGTCCGGCTGCAGGCAGCCCCATAGCAGGCTGTCAGGTTGGTGAAGTGCGATCGCCCCTTGGTGAATCCCTCTGCTCCTTGATAACCATCTTTTCCTTCCCGTGCTTAGAGGTAACATCCAGGGTGAGCTGTTCTATCACCAGGGGTGGAGGTGAGGTTGACCAGCCTGTAGTTTACTGGATTGTCCTTCCTGCCCTTTTGGAAGACTGGAGTGACATTGGCCTTTCTCCAGTCCTCAGGCACCTCGCTTGCCCTCCACGATTGCTCAGAAATGATGGAGAGAGGCTTAGCAATCACATCAGCCAGCTCCCTCAGCTCTCGTGGGTGCATCCCATCAGCGCCCATAGATTTGTGAGTGTCCAGCTTGCCCAGCAGATCTCTAACCCAGTCCTCCTCAATCAAGGGAAGGTCTGCCATTCTCCAGACTTTCTCCCTGCCCATCGGGCTGGGCTTCCTAAAGGCCAGCCTCTGCTGTGAAGACTGAAGCAAAGAAGGATGCGGTTCAGCCCTCTCTGCATCCTCGGTCAGCACCTCATTCAGCAGCAGGCTCACATTCTCCTTAGTCTTCTTTTTGCTGCAGATGTACTTGAAAAAGCCTTTCCTGTCCCTTACAACCCTTGCCAGGTTTAGTTCAAGAAGGATTTAGTTTTCATTCTTTCACCCCTGCATACTCTTGGCAGCGTTCCTGTACTCTTCCCAAGTGGCCAGGCCCTTTTTCCATGTTCCATGGACTTCCTTCTTCCATTTGAGTTGTTTCAGTAGCTCCTTGTTCATCCACACAGGCCTCTTACCTCCCTTACCTGATTTTTTAGACATGAGGATACACTAATCTTGGGCATGGAGGAAATGATGCCTGAAGATTGACCAGCTTTCTTGGGCACTTCTACCTTCTAGAGTCCTATCCCATGAGCTTCCTCCAAGCAGCTCTTTGAAGAGGCCAAAGTCAGCTCACCTGAAATCCAGGGTCTCAGTCCTGCTTGCTGCCCTGCTTTTTCCATGCAAGATCCTGAACTGCATCTCAAGGTTGCCCCCAACCTTCACATCCCTGACCAGAACTTTCTCTGTTAGTACAGCAGCAAACACATCCTTGTTGGCTCCTCAACCACCTGTGACACTGCAGGAACCTCCTGGACTGCGTGTGCTTGGCTGAGTGGCTTTGCCAGCAAATATCAGGGTAGTCGAAGTCCCCCACAAGGACCAGGGATTGTGATTGTGAGGCAGCTCTCATCCCCTTCCTCCTCCTGATCAGGTGGCCTGTAGCAAACTCCTACAAGAGCATCACCTACCTTACCTGTCCCTGAATTCTCAACCACAAGCATTCAACCTGCCCCTCCTCCCTGCCCAGGCATTGCTCAATGCATTCACACAGAGAGCAACTCCACCTCTCACTGGCCTGTCTTTCCCAAAAGGTACATGGCTGCCCATGGCAGTGCTGCAGCCTTGTGAGCTGTCCCACCACGGCTCTGTGACTGCAAGCCCTGCAGTCCTCACCTCACATCTGCAGCGCTTGCTGCTCATTCCCTGTGCTGCAATTCGTTGGTGTAAGGCATTGCAAGGCCTTACTCGAGCAGGCAGGTTTCTCTGGATGGGTGCAAGAGGATCCTCCGCTGCTCTGCCCCCTCTTAGGGTGGTCAGCCCTCTGACTCTCCCCTTGGCATGCAGCTGAGGAGCATTCAGTGCTGCTTTGGTTGGTCCAACACATTTCCCAGTTTGATGGGATGGTATGACCGTTCCATTTTGCACCCCACCTCCAGAGTCCTTCAGATTAAAGCCCTCTTAACCAAGTTGGCCAGCCTATTCCCAAAGAGCCCCTTACCCCTTCTAGACATGTGTATTCCATCCCAAACTGCAGTCATCAAAGAAAGTCCCATCGTGATAAAAGCCAAAACCCTGGCGACAGCACTGGCCACGTAGCCTGGAGTTGACGTGCACTGTTCATCCATTGCTGTCAGCCCCCCTTTCCTCTGACTTGGTAAAACGGAGCAGAAGATAACTTGGGCCCTGCTATTTTTCACTTGTACCCCCTGAGCTTTATAGTCCTCCTTGATTCTGGCCAGGTTCTGGCTCATGAATGCTCACATGGAGGAGCAGCAGCAGCCAGTCGGTGTTCTTGGTGAGTCATGGCACTCAGCAGCAGCTCGGGCCTTGCTGCCAGGAGCCAAGGGATCTTGGCTCCTCTCTCGGGACTCCTTGTCAGGTCAGCAAACTGACCCCTCAGGGCCCTGTAGCAGTTACCCGCTCCGAGCACTCACAGTTTCTTTTTGTGGGCTCCACTGTTGAAGAAGCTGTTGGTGAAGTTTCCCACGTAGACCTGGCTGCTGGGTGTCCATGGCTGTCAAAGCTTCATATTTGTTTTCGGTAGGGCTGGTGGATGGTGAAGCACAGCTCTCTATATTGGGTGCCTCATTCTTGTTGATATCTGCTACAAATGTACTGCTTCGAAGTCAGCTATGGATCCCCACCTCAGCTTCTCTAGTTCTGCAGAGCATTTTGACCGTCCCTTGCAGCTCAGTCACTTGACATTGCAGATCCTTCACCCAACATCATGAGATGGTTTCAGAATGGAGCCCGGCTCCGTGGAGAGTCTGAATGTTGAGATGGGAGTGTGTTGGGACAAAAGTCATGCAGGAAAGCGCTGAGCCCCAGCCTTGTTGGAGATTCTGATGCACCCCTGAGGAAAGGTTAAGGGCAGGCACTTCTCCCTGGCACAGTGGTGAGACATTTCCAGTTTTGGAGCTGGGCTCTGGAGAGAATGACACAAGGAGTACTGAAATTGTGTCTCACAGCCCCTTCCCAGCCAGGGCAAACATCAAGGAGCACTTGGGGTGTATTTTAGAGGTGTCTCTCCCGCTCCTCCCATTGCCCTGAGCCCTTTGCTCCCCAGCAGCCAGGATTAAAGGTGATGTAGACAAGAAGTAAGTGCCAATGGCTTTCCCTTAGGTCACCTCTTCCACTCCTGGCCTGAAGACACCCTTGACATCCCTCAGGGGGCCATCCTGGTGGCACCACAGCCTCAGTTACACACCAAACCCTCCAGACACAGGTTTTAATGCTTTCTGCTTTCAAAGCTGCTATAGCAGTAAGACACTGAGATTTCCAGCCATCCCAAGGCATCGCTCATGAGTTTTTAGATGCTGGATGAATGGAGCGAGCCCCTGGTTATGGGGACAGGATTGCCAGCACCTTCGGTCCCACAAGTAGCCAGAGCATCTGGGGGAAGCAGCTGTCTGGAGGAGCATCACCGGGGCAGCACCTCCAAACCCGGGCTGTCTGCTTCCTCCCCCTGAAAACGACTAGAGAGAACCCCTTTCTCAGAAAACCCCACTGTCCCTGCGGGGTTTTACTGCACCTGCAGCTACGGCCTGCATCCCGGCACCTGGAAAACCTGATGGCAGCGCTGCGGAGAGGCTTGCGGGGAGCAGGGACGCTGTGGCCAAACCTCACGGTGCCCACGCACTGCATTCTGCCCCCGCGTGTCCATGTCCCTGCCAGCGTCCCGCCTCCGCGTGTCCATGTCCATGTTCTGTCCCCACGTGTCCATGCCTGTGTCCTGCCCCACGTGTCCATGCCTGTGTCCTGCCCCACGTGTCCATGTCCGTGCCCGCGTCCCGTCCCCGCGTGTCCGTGTCCGTGCCCCATCCCCGTGTCTGTGTCTCGTCCCCACGTGTCCGTGTCCCTGTCCATGTCCTGATCCTGCATGTCCATGTATGTGACCGTGTCCCGCTGCCGCGTGTCCGTGTCCCTGCCCACGTCCCGCCCTGCGTGTCTGTGTCCGTGTCCTGACCCCGCATGTCTGTGTCCGTATCCCGTCCTCGCGTGTCCGTGTCCTGACCCTGCGTGTCCGTGTCCATGCCTGTGTCCTGCCCCACGTCTCCATGTCTGTGTCCGCATCCCGTCCTCGCGTGTCCGTGTCCTGACCCTGCATGTCCATGTCTGTGCCAGCGTCCTGCCCCCGCGTGTCCGTGTCCCTGCCTGTGTCCTGCCCCACGTCTCCATGTCTGTGTCCGCATCCCGTCCTCGCGTGTCCGTGTCCTGACCCTGCATGTCCATGTCTGTGCCAGCGTCCTGCCCCCGCGTGTCCGTGTCCCGCGTGTCCGTGTCCTGACCCCCCATGTCTGTGTCTGTGCCCGCGTCCTGCACCTGCGTGTCTGTCTGTGCCCGCGTCCTGACCCTGTGTGTCCGTGTCCCTGCCCGTGTCCCGCCCCCGCGTGTCCGTGTCCCTGCCCGTTTCCCGCCCCCGCGTCCCGCCCCCGCGTGTCCGTGTCCCACCTCCGCGTGTCCGTGTCCATGCCCGCGTCCTGACCCTACGTGTCCGTGTCCACGTCCTGCCCCCGCATGTCCGTGCCCACCCCTGCGTGTCCGTGCCCGCGTCCTGCCCCCGCGTGTCTGTGTCTGTGCCCGCGTCCTGACCCCGCGTGTCCATGTCCGTGCCCTGACCCTGCGTGTCTGTGTCCGTGCCCGCATCCCGTCTCCGTGTGTCCGTGTCCCTGCCCGCGTCCCGCCCCCGCGTGTCCGTGTCCGTGTCGGTGTCGGTGTCCGTGTCCCTCCCTGCCCGCCATGTCTGGGCGGGGCGAGGCCGCCGCCGGTTTTTGCTGGAAGGCGGCGGGGCCGGGGCCGCGGAGAGTCCGGAGGTGCGGGAAAGCGGGTCTGGGGATGGAAAAGGGGCGAGACGGGCGGGAAGTCAGAACGGGGGGACTTAATTAATTAGGAGGGTGATGTCTTGTGCTAAAAAGGGGGGGGAAGGGGAACGGGCCGGTTATTCTCAGGCTTGGGGATGTCAAATTAATTAATTTGGGAGGTGATGTTTTGGGGTGAAAAATGGGAAAATGGGGCAGCCGTGCTCAGAAATGGGGATGGAAAATGAATACGTTGTGGAGAAAACATTTTGGAGTGCAAGAGGTAGAAAACGGGCCCGTTGTGCTCAGAAATGGGGGTGAAATGTTCATGAATGTGGAGGATGATGTTTTTGGGGTGGAAAAGGGGGGAAATGGGTCAGTTCTCCCCAGCCATTTGGGCTCATTTGGGGAGGAAAGCGCCTGGTGTCAGGGTGGGAGCAGTGCTGGGGGTCTTGAATTTCTGGAGCTTATTTAAAATGTGGTGGGATTTTAAAAAACCTTTCTTAGAAACATATTTTTTTCGGGAGAGTTAAAAATTTCGGAGGGGGGTTCTTTTTTATTTTTAGTGATTTAAAATTTTGGTTAATTTGGGGTTTTTTTTCTTTTTTAGAAATTTGAGGGGGTAATTTTGTCTTGCAGAGATGAAATTTGTGGGAGGGTAGTGGAGTTGTTCTGCCTTTCTGACATTTTTTGGAGTTTTACAGATTTTTTGTATTTTTAAAATTCGGGGGTTGTTTTTTAAATTCTGGATTTAAAAATATTTGTAGTTTAAAACCTTGGGTTTTTTCTAAGTTTTTGGGGTAATTTTTAGTCTGGTTTGTAATTTTGGGGGGCTGTTTCTTAATTTCTTTGTTACAACGTGAGTATTTTTTCACTAATGAAGTTTATTTTGTTGTTTTTTAAAAAAATACTTAGTTTTCCACTTACTTTTCATTTTGAAAACGTTGAGGGGTTAATTTAAAAAAAAAAATAATTAAACAGTTTTGGGATTTACAACTTTTTTTTATTATTATTTTGAGGTTTCAACCATTTCATTTTCTGGGATGTTTTTTCCACTCTCCCTCTGCAGACACCGCGATGGATGCGGGAGAAGGGCTGAACCCCACGGAGGGGCCCCACAGGCCCCATACAGGTGAGGAAGGGACACAGGGTGGGGTTTGGGAGTAAAAAGGCCAAAAATGAGGACAATGTGAGGCGAGGTGAGGAAAGAGGCTGTGGGAGGACACAGGGTGGGGAGCAACCTGCTGCACCCTACAGCAACCCACAGGTCCCCCACAGCTACCCACAAATGAGAACAGCACTGCTAGCCCCATGGTGACCCACAGATAAGAACATTCCCCGCACTAGCCCCGCAGTGACCCACACATCCCCTGTAGCCCCACAGTGACTCACAGATCCCCTATAACGACCCACAGATCTTCCTCCTCCAGGTGCCACGTTTCCACCCCAAGTGGCTGCTGAGCCCCGGGACTTCCTCACCCCACTGGGCTTGCCGGGTGGCAGGCGGCCGCCTGGGCCACCGCACCCCAAGCCCTTTCGCTGTGGCGAGTGTGGGAAGAGCTTCGGGCAGAGCTCCAACCTCCTGGAGCACCTCCGGACCCACAGCGGCGAGCGGCCCTACACGTGTGTGGCGTGTGGGAAGAGCTTTGGCCGTAGCTCCACATTGACCGAGCACCTCCGGACTCATAGCGGGGAGCGGCCGTACAAGTGTGGGACGTGTGGGAAGAGCTTCACCCGCAGCTCCACCTTGACCGAGCACCTCCGGACCCACAGCGGCGAGACCCCTTACTCCTGTCCTGAATGCGGGAGGAGTTTCGGGAGGACCTCAAACTTGGCCAAACACCTGCGGACCCATAGTGGGGAGAAGCCCTACGGCTGCCCCGAATGTGGGAAGAGCTTCAGCCTCAGCTCCAACCTGCTCAAACACCTCCGGACCCACAGTGGGGAGAGGCCCTACAAGTGTGGGGTATGCGGGAAATGCTTCAAGAAGAAAACCCACTTGAGTTCTCACCTCCGGACTCATAGCGGGGAGCGGCCCTACAAGTGTGGGGAGTGTGGGAAGAGTTTTGGGCAGAGCTCTACCCTCTTGGAACATCAACGCACCCATAGTGGGGAGCGGCCCTACAAGTGTGGGGCATGTGGGAAGAGGTTTGGGGTCAGCTCCAACCTGGCCAAGCATCGCCGGACCCACAGCACCGAAATGCCCTATAGCTGCAAGAGATGTGGGGAGAAATTCCGTTACCGGCCCCAGCTCGCCCGGCACATGAGGGGACACCCTGACGGGGACTCGTAGCAGGGGGATGTTGCCATGGAGTGTGAGGTTGGGGGGGGCACATCATAGACTCACAGAATTGCTTCAGTTGGGAAAGACCTTTAAGCTCCTTGAGTCCAACCCCTCACCTCACAAAGCCACAGCCACCCACGTTCCTCAGCACCTCAGCTACGTGGCTTTGCAGTGTCTGCAGGGATGAGAATCCACCACCTCCTGGACAGGCTGAGACAGGGGCTGACAACCCTATCGCTGGAAAAAGTTCTCTCCAATTTCTAATCTAAACCTCCCCTGGAGAAGCTGGAGCCCATTTCCTCTTGGCCTGTCACTTGTTACTGGGGAGAAGAGACAGACCCTTACAACTTCCTGTGAGGTAATTGCAGAGAGCAAGAAGATTCCCATCAGCCTCCTCCAGGCTGAACACTCCTAGCTCTCTCAGCCACTCCACATCAGGCTTGTGCTCCAGACCCTTCAGCAGCTCTGGTGCCCATCTCTGGACAGGCTCTAGTACCTCAGTGTCCCTCCTGAAGTGAGGGGCTCAACACTGAACAACTGAACTGAACTGGTGCCCAGTACAGTGGACAATCACTGCCCCTGTCCTGCTACCATACTTTCGTAATACAGTGGCAGTGCCAGTGGCATCCTGGCCACCTGGGCACACTGCTGGCTCACGTTCAGCTGCTGTCGATTAACACCCCCAAGTCCTTTTCTGCTGGACATCTTTCCAGCCACTCTGCCCCAGGCCTGTAGCATTGCCTGGGGTTGTTGTGGCCCAAGTGCAGGACCTGGTCCTTGGCCTTGTTAAACCTCATAAAACTGGCCTCAGCCCATCGATCCAGCCTGGCCTGGTCCCTCTAAAGAGCCTTCCTGTCCTCAAGCAGGTCTATGCACCCACTCAGCTTGGTGTCATCAGCAAATTTACTGAGACTGCACTCGATTTCCTCATCCAGATCATTGATAAAGTCATTAAACAGAACAGGCCCCAAACACTGAGCCCTGGGGAACACCACTGGTGACCAGCCAACAGCTGGATTTAACTCCATTCACCACTGTATGGGCCCAGCCATCCAGCCAGTTTTCCACCCAATGAAGTTTTCTTCTGTCCAAGCTATGGGCATCCAGTTTGTCCAGNGATGGAGAGTGGCTGGGGGAGCATTTCCACCAGCTCCCTCAGCACCCTTGGGTGGGACCCTTCCAGCCCCATCAACTTGTGCATGTCGAGGTGGAGCAGCAGATCACACTCCATTTCCCGTTGGATTTGGGAGCTTCATTCTGCTCACCATGCCTGTCACCATGGGGCTGGGTACCTGGAGATCAAGTGGTCTTACTATCAAAGCCTGAGGCAAAGGCAGCATTAGGTACCTCAGCCTTTTCCTCATCCTTGGTCACAATGCTTCCCTCTGTGGCCATTCAAGGGTGGAGATTCTCCTTTAGCCCTCCTTTTGTTGCTAATGTATTTGTAGAAGCAATTTCTATTGCTTTTATAACAGTGGCCAGTTTAAGTTTTAGTTGGGCTTTGGCCTTTCTAACTTGCTCCCTGAATAGCCTCACAACATCCTCGTAGTTGTCAAGAGTTGTTTATCCCTTCTTCCAGAGGTCATAAGCTGTCTTTGTTTTCCTGATGTCCAGCATAAGGTCTTTGTTCAGCCAGGACAGTGTGCTGTGGGTGGCTGCTCTGCCTGGGGAGCCACACGGGGCTGGGCTGTGTGACTGAGCTCAGTGACTGCATTGTGCGAGGTCCTTGCAGGTGTCTGCATGTCTCCTTGTTCCGAGACAGTGGGAAAACTGGTACTCTGTGTTTACTGGGCCCCCAAAGGTCACAGGGAGATAGTGAGTTGGGGCCGGTGTGCATCACCTTCGATGCCATCTCAGCATCAAACTTCAGCATTTCCCTTCTGCCTCTTCTACTTTCTCTCCTCACTGCTGCTGTCCCTCTGTGTTGAGGTGGTCCTGTGCTGTTTTGGGGGTCTTGCAGCATTTCCTGCTAGCCCAGAGTGCTCTCTAGAAAGCCTGGCTAGTCCCTGGATGTAGCTGTGCAGCTCTTGAACCCTCGCTCTGCCAGTTCCTGGAGTTAAGGCCTGGAGTCTCTCATATAAGATTCAGCTTCTCAACCAGTGTGTCATGTTCCTATCTCTTCATCTCTGCTCCCTCTTTGAAGCATGGAAAAGTCATCCCAGCATGGAAAAGTAAAATACACACCCAGGTGGATATGCGTAGGGTTTAATGCTTGAAATGGGTTCTCTCCTCTTGTTTTTTGACAGGAGCAGGGCGCCTGTTCCAATTTCTGCGTGCCCATCCTCATCCTTCTGTGGAAATTGGCTCTGAGTGCCTCTCTGAAGGAGGAGGGTGGTGAGACTCCAGCTGCCTCAGGGTCAGACCAACAGGTTGAGAAGGGAAAAGAAGTTCCTGGCGATTCTCTTTATAAGCACGTCTGACAGATCCCTCGGGTTTGAATGCTTCCTCAGGCTGCCTGGGGGCATGTGATCATCTATGGTTCTTTTTCTCTGTTCCCAATGCTTTGTCTCGAGACAAGCAGCCTTCCACCCTTCCCCTGTCTAAGGGGAAGGCTAAAACTCTGTCGTGCTTTGGATCCCTCACAAAATCATCCCTGAGGTGCCTCCTGGCTTCCTCCTGCAGCGTGTTGGGGTGAAGTGGGCCATGGAGCAGCAGCCTCGTCCCTGTCACGTGGCTCAGCCCCCTCCGCAGGGCAGCACACCCACATCTCGGTTGGCACCGGTCACCTGTGGGCAGTAGTAAATAGGTATGACTGGGAAAGGTTTCAAGAGATATCGATAAAAACAGGGGAGCACTGACAGATAAGAAGGGAAAAGGTGTCACTTGTTGTGTGTTAGCACTATGTTGAAAGGCCACATGGTGATGGAGGGAACACATCATAAAAATAGTGATTTAGAAAGTGAGATCAAAGAAGGAAAGGCAGAAACATTGGTTTTAATGTCCCAAAATCAACAATGGGTACAACAGTTGAAAGGTGTTAAGGAAACGTCTAAAAAAGTTGGAAGAGAAACTAGAATTTGTCTTACTAAAAGGAAACCTAAACATTGATATTTTCACCTGAGGATTGAGATGGTGGCATTTGGGACAGTCCTGATGAAAGTGAGGATGACAGGACACAGGTCCCTGCTGAGATATTTGAGCCTTCAACTGATTCAAAAGGGGAGATTTCTGATTTTAAAATGAGACCCTTAATGAAGATTGAAACGTACACATGACTCCAATGAGGTCAGAAAAGGAACATGGTCAGAACTACGCCCTGGGATCCTCACCAGCTGGCAAATTTACAGTGAAAAGATGGGTGAAACCCAGGAGAATCTGAAAACAACTATCTGTAGAGAGTGAGTCTCTCAGGAGGTGATAGAATATTTCTGAACAGCAGTGAGGCAGATGGATACTGGGGACCTGGGGTACTGTTAAATCTAGAACCTGAACCTACTGAACCTACTCATAGAAGGCTGTCAGGTT
>WBNH01003610.1:49277-79722 GCA_013401255.1 Urocolius indicus | reverse complement strand
CAGTCCTCCCAGTCTGGTGCCAGTAGGGATCTTGCTGAAGTTCACTCTGTCCCCTTTACCCAGTTTGTTGATGAAAATGTTGAATCAGTCTGCAGAACTGACCTCTGTGGAACCTGACTTTCTTTGAATTAACTGATGTCTGATGATCAGACATCATGAAAGGGAACCAAAGCTACTCATTTTTGTCGTTGTTATTAGCTTGTATGTGTTCTTTCTTCTCACAGTGTATTGCACTGGGATGTTCAAGCAGCTTCCCTGCAGAGAGCATTGAACAGACCTTGCCTGTAGCTGGGATCCTGGCACTTGGGCTAAGGGTAAAGGTAAAGCACAAGGACAGTCTGTGTCAGCTCACAATTTATCAAAGCAAAAGTCAAAGAATCACAGGATGTTAAGGGTTGGAAGGGACCTGGAAAGCTCATCCAGTGCAACCCCCCTGCCAGAGCAGGACCACCTAGAGTAGGGCACACAGAAACTTGTCCAGGTCGGTTTGAATGTCCCCAGAGAAGGAGACTCCACAGCCTATCTGGGCAGCCCCTTCCAGTGCTCCCTCACCCTCAGAGAGTGGTGCTGGACTACAAGATGCAATAGGTACTCTCTGTCTCTTGATCTCGAAGCCTCCAGTTCTGAAAAGGTGTTTATGAGCTGTGCTCTGCCCCACCACACTTCAGCAGAAATACTTCTGCTGTGTAAAATTAAGCTCGTACATCTATCATGTCAGGTTCAGGGCTTGTCACTTTCAACTGAAGTGTGGTTAATGGAAACAATATTTGCTTTAGATGGGTCACTGGAATTATAAATTAAGATAGTGGGTTGTTCTAAAGCAACTGAGCTCATATTAGCAAAGCCTGGCAGTTGTGAAATGGAGTCTATAGCTTTGCATAGTCTTTTGTCTGGGGCCTGACCTAAATCTCAAGAATTTAGGGAGAAGAAATGAATTAAGCTTTGTCTCTGTACAGAGCAAGTCCCTGGCCTCTGCTGAGCGTACCGTTAATGGAGCCAAGAACGGTCATGTCTTTCCTTTAGACTATCATAAATTGCTTTTATTAATGGCAGATTATCCAAGTTTCAGCCAAGTCTTTATCAGCACTTAGGCCAGACACCAGATAAACAGTTGGCTGCAGCTCTGCCCTCTAATAAAATTGTACGTGAAACTTGAACTCAGCTTTGCGGTTTGAACGCTCTGAACAAATGAGGTGGTTACCGGGCAGTGTGAAGCAGCGTTGCTGCCCCAGGCCAAAGCCTGTCCTCTGCCACACACCCACTGAGAACCATCCCTTTCCTCCTGGGGGGAAAGCCCTGGCTCCTGCCCTGGTCCCCAAGGTGCCTGCGGAGGCCAAGGCTTCACTGAAGCCCGCATGCAGGGCCAGCAGTGGGGCTGGCAGGGCAACCATCCCTCGGCAGCGTGTGTGTCCCTGGCACAGGTTGCCCAGACCTGCTTGTGCCTCACGCTTTAGAAACAAGTTTCCCACCACATCTGGCTGCCAGTTTTCCCCAGGGCTGGCTGTGGTGGAGGGTGATGTGCACAGGCTCCACAGGCCTGAGCTCCAAGGGACAGGGCTCGTAGATTCAAGCCGAGGGCCGGCAAGTGCCGTGTCAGTGTTTGCAATGGAGATGAGCGAGGCCCTCGTGCTGCTTTTATTTCTGAGTTTGGGATGTGTTTCTAGCTTTTTTTCCAAGACTTTGAAATACTTTTTGACATCTGCTCCTCATTACACAACAATATAGCTGTCTCTTCAGGAGAAGAGACATTTTTCATCATCCGTTTCAAAGTCAGCACGGGCGTTTTCAAGTGCCCGCCGTGACTGCGAGGGATTTGCTTTCAGGTGATTCAACCGTCCAGCCCAGGCCAACTACAACACTGTTTTCTGTTCCACGTCTGCATTTACCTTGGTCACAACTAAAACCAGGGTTTTTTATCAGCGTTCCTGGGTTTGTTTTTTATTAAAGGAACACTTTGACTGCGTCTGGACGGGCGGCACGAAACTCTGGCAGGAAGTCTGAGCCTCGCAGTACTTCACGTACCGAGTTCATCAGCAAATGAGGGGGCCGGGGGAGGTTGTTCTCTTTAAGGGCAACACGTTTGCTTTAGGGTTTTTCCCTTTCCCACCAGAGGTATCACATGGAGTTTGCTTCTTTTACACCCAAGTGGAAAAATACGTAAACTTCTGAAGGGTTTTTAAGCAAAAGTAATGCGTAAGAATTGTAAGATGGAAGTGTGCGGTACCAAAAAGCTGCCCCTGACCTCTGTTTCCCCTTCCATGCCATGTCACATTCTCTGTATTTCTTTCTCTGAAGGGCCAGAGCTGAGTGTGAGACTAGGGCTGCTTTCAGCAAGGAAGGATGATGTGAAGGAGAGGACAAGGGTGCAGCGGTTTCGAGGGTGAGTGCACATACACCTCAACTCGTGTCATCAGTAATTGTCGCTGCATGACCTGTGTTTTCATGTCAGGGAAAGTGTTGTAGGCACCTATTTTTGGGTTTTGTGACTTGCACGGGAACCTCAAGTCTGTCAGGAGGCAGGAATGCAAAGTGGGGAGAGATCACAGGCTGGGGCATGTTCTGAAGGACAGAGAAAGGAGAGGCTCTGAAACTGACAGGTTCCAACCTCACAGAATCCCAGCATGGTGGGGGTGGGAAGGGCCCTGCAGAGCTCATCCAGCCCTACCCCCTGCTAAAGCAGGTTCCTCTCATTCAGGATGCACCAGAATGTGTCCAGGTGGGGTTGGAAACCTCCCGAGAAGGAGCCTCCACACCCTCCCTGGGCAGCCTGGGCCAGGGCTCCCTCACCTCAACAAGTTTCTCCCCATATTTAAGTGGATTTTTTTTGTGTTCCAGCTTGTGTCTGTTATCCCTTGTCCTGTCACTAGGCACCATGGGAAAAAGACTGGCCTCATCCTCCTGGCACCCATGCTTTAGGTACTTGTGTTGAGGAGGGCTCTCCCTCAGCCTTCTCCAGGATGAGCAGCCTCAGGTTCCACAGCCTTTCCTCCTCACACAGATGCTCCATTTCCCTAATCATCTTGGTATCCCTATGCTGTAAGAGAAGGCTGTTGTTTTGGGAATTGGTTTGATTTGATGTGGTTGAGGAAACTGTTGAGCTTTCAGTGAACAAGGACGGGGAATCATTTTCCACAGAAAATACTCATCATCTTGGCATTTCAGTTGTTTCTTGATATAATTCTTCACTTCTGGTTTTGTCTATGTGGGCAGAAAATTTCCAATCTCTGGGACAGTCAGAGGAGATTTTAACTTTTGAAGTGTTAATTCCCTTAGCAGTGCTAAAAGTTTATCAGCAGTAATGTGGTTTCCTAAAGCAGACAGCCTCTTTTGGCCAGGTAAGTTAACATGTAGTTGTATGTGTGAGCTGGCCAGGGCATAGCTGAGAAATTAACACAGGTTTTTGTGTATCCGTGACATCTTCTGAACACATGATCCCAAGGCTCCCAACCTATATTGCTCTGTCTTTTTGGAAGTGAAAAATAAAGGGAAAAGTAAGAGAGAAAAGACTCAAAGTCACCTGTTAAAGAAATGTATAGAGGGCAAGCTGTGACTAACCAACACCCTGCAAGCTTCAGAAACCTTGACAGCACTGTGAGTGTCTCTGGTGTTTGCACTGGACGTGTTCATTCTCAGTCCCAGGCAGAGTCTGAGCCTTATTCTGTGTTCTGCACCCAAGAGCAGGGATTGCACATTCATGTCTGTAAGGTGTCTGTTCCTTTTGTCATTCAGGAGAGTGGCTGGTGAAGTGTTGGAACTGGAGATGGAATGTGCTGCCCGTGTGGGAGAAGAGCTGAGGTGAGTTTTCTAAGCACTGTTGTTAATTAGAGGTACAGCAGCTGGCACAGAGCTCAGTCACTGAAGAAGATGCCTGAGACATTCCATCTCTCTTGTCTTTTCCAGTGTGAAACAAATGTCAGAAAACCAGACAGCTCCTGTCCTCACAGGGCAGAGGAGCTTTAGCCATGAAGAATGTGACTTTCTCATCCCCATCCAAAGCATTTTGATAAAAATGAGAGACAATGTGTCCCTGAACTTTTATTTCCCCTCACAGGGCTGCAAGTCTGTGCTTTCAAAATATCCCAAGGTTATCTTCCAAGCACGGGGCTCTCAGCTTCATGGCACTGGCCTACTGCTGTCTGCTCCCACTGATTCACTTTCTGAGAGTTTCAGTGTCATGACCCTAACTCGTCTGACAGAAAGTAAGAGCCTTTTGCTCTAAATTTAGAGCACAGCAGGGTGCAGCTGGGATTAAGCAGGACAGTGACCAGAGCAGCAAGGCTACAAGCTGGCTGGGTTTGACATGTTCCCTGTGTTTGAACAGCATTTGCTTAATTTTATTTTGTTGACAACTGCAGTCTCAGAAGAAAACTCAAGCTCTAGACTCATCTAAACCTGGGAGGGGGGGACTCCAAGATCTGATTTGGATGGTCCTTCCAGGTGAACTCTGTTTCGACTGCGTGCCGATGTGACTGTGTGCAGGCAGGCACCTCCTCAGCCTGACAGGGGACTCTGGAAATCTTTCTTGCCTTATTTCCATTTTGTCAGATATTATTTCTGGCCCTTACCCCAGTCCAATCCTGCTGCAGGATGACAGTGTCAGTCCTGAGCACTCTGAGTTACCTGATGGGCCAGAGCTCCCCTCCAGCCACTGCTGTTCTGCTCACGTCTGACGTGATTTGATGCAGTTGGCTCCAGATGTGTGACAGACAGCTGTATGAGTTCAGGCCTAATCACTAAAGCTTTCACATTGCTATGGGTGCCTCCAGAGTGATGTCTGCAGGCTGCAGCGTTGCATTGAACTGCTTTTAAACTTTACAGCCCTTCTACCCACTCAAGGGATGATGTAGCCTGTGCTAGAACCACTTACAGAAATCTTTGAGATACAGTGCTACAGTCTGAGGAAATAACTCCATAGGCTGAGTTTGGAACGTGTTTTTATGAAGCAGCTCATTCTGATGATAATGAGAACATACAACACATTTTTAATCTGGCAAAAAAAAAAATAGATGGGCAGTTTAGTTTCTGGGGAAAAGGTTTATATCAAACATGCTGCTTGCGAGTCGTGGAGGGGAGGGAGGGAGAGAAATCTGCCACTGACGGATTTGAGAGATGCTCTAATCGACTCCAACATTTGAACAGACTTCTTTTCATACATCTATTGGGCCGTTTTCAGTACTAAAAGGCTACATTAAATGCTTTTCCAGGTCTTATGCTGCCCAGACAGCTATTAATGTCAAGGGGAGTTTAGCCCCTGTAAGAAGCGGAGCATCAGTTCCCCTGCCAGGTGAAATATATCATTCAACAAAAGCTACACTTGTTCAGAGAATCAACCAAGCTAATGTAAACAAGGACAGAAAGCTTCTCAGATCCTGCTGAGCTGTTTTTGCAGAGGTAATGTCTTTTACAGCACTAACAATCTTTTCCCTGGGAAAGCAAGCCGGGAAACACATTGGCACCAGTGTCTTGTCCCAAAGCAAACCATCATCACACCTTGGAGAGCTTCCCTGAGCCTCCTGTGTTGGAAGCTTATCTCTGGAGACTAACAGGTTGCCTTACTGGAGATGCCCTATACATGAAGTGTTCTTGTAAATGCACAAAAGAGCAAAAACCCTCAAAAGATGGCTTTTAAAAGGACTGGAATTGCCAAGGCTGGGAGTTGTGTAGTTGTGAGCAGGTAAAAATCTCCAGTTGGGAAGGAGTCTTCCTGATGGGTGGGTTCTCACTAGAGGAACTCAGTGCTTCTCAGAGTGAAGATTAAGAATTAGATGTAACTTATTTTTTCCTGGAGAAGTTTGAGAACATCTTTGGTATCACAGAATCTCAAGGGTTGGAATGGACCTAGACAGCTCATCCAGTGCAACCCCACTGTCAGAGCAGGACCCCCTAGAGTAGGTCACACAGGAACTCATCCCGCTGGGATTGAATGTCGCCAGAGAAGGAGACTCCACAACCCCAAGGATTCCTGAGAATAGCTTCTCAGTTAACCTCTAAAATAGTGGGACAAAGAGGGATAACCATTTGGATTTCTTTACCATGAAAAAATGGGTTTAATGTTGTTCCTCCTTTAAAAAGCCACTGTAGGAGCTAAACCTCTCTTTTTTTAGGCTTTTTTCCAAAAGCCAAAACCCACCCAGCACCCT
Source organism: Urocolius indicus (assembly GCA_013401255.1). Classification (NCBI taxonomy): domain Eukaryota; kingdom Metazoa; phylum Chordata; class Aves; order Coliiformes; family Coliidae; genus Urocolius; species Urocolius indicus. The sequence continues at coordinate 73,582 of WBNH01003610.1, read as the reverse complement.
GTTTCTTAAGGTATAAATCACCTCAGAATGTGTTCCTGACAGTGGTGTTTAACACAGGCACAAAGCAATAGTTTGACTGCAAGCTGCTGGGTTGGGGTAAGGATGGGGATGATGTCCTGATGTGAGGGGCCTGGCTCCAGCCTGGATGTGTGAGTGTGAGGTGGACAGAGGATTCCAGTCTTGCTGTGTGACTCCTGGAAGGAAAATCCAAGGGTAACAGCCCATGTCTGGGCAAACACCGGCCAGCACTCTCTCTCATTCCCTTCAGGTGGTTTTCAAGTACCTCCCTTGGCACAGATGCTAAACTAGATAGAAACGATTTCTCACGTTACTTTTTGGAAGAGAAAACCGTGCTGCATCAAAGACAAGATTCCATGGGCAAGCAGTTACAAAAGGAAAAGGACATCAATGTTTCTTTTCCAGCCAAGGGCTGAAGAGCACAGTTTGCTCTGTCAGATAAATAACCCACCTGCTGACACCTCCTCCCTCTGCTCATGTGCTCCACAGAAGTGTGTGTGAGGGGGGCACAGCATGATGAATGTGTACAGTTACTTGATATTATTAACGGACTATAGTGACTGTGTTGTCCTAAAAATCAGGAGCTGGACACCTGGTGCATGGACACCTGGTGCACAGTCACCAATTCACACACAGGATAGAGGTGTTTTCTCTTATGATGGAATGAGTGTGCACAGGTGCCTGTCCCCAGGCAGCACACCCTCCTCCCAAAATGGTGATTATCATAGAATCATGGGTTAGAAGGGTCCTGCAGAGCTCATCCAGCCCAACCCCCTGCTAAAGCAGGTTGCCCTCAATCAGGGGGCACAGGAACGCGTTCAGGCTGGATTGGAAACCTCTCAAGAAGGAGTCTCCACACCCTCCCTGGGCAGCCTGGGCCAGGGCTCCCTCATCTCAGCACCAAAGGCGTTTCTCCTCCTGTTCCAGTCGAACTTTCTGTATCCCAGTTTGTGGCAGTTGCCCTTTGTCCTGTCACTGGAGGCAACAGAAAAATATTGTCACCATATCCTCTTGTCACCCACCCTTTAGGTGTTTTTCTGCACTCGTTAAGGTCTGCCCTCAGCCTTGTCTTCTCCAGGCTGAACAGCCCCAGGTCCTGCAGCTTTTCTTCCTCATAGAGATGTTTCAGTCTCCTCAGCATCTTGGTGGCCCTGTGCTGGTCTCTCTCTCTCACAGACAGTATCTACATATTCACTATGTTAATCCATGGGCATTAATATTCCACCAAGTGATTGGTCTGAATGTCTTTGCTGAGCGTGTCAGTCAGCAGCATACCCCCCTCACCTCTGCAGTGGGTCTGGGGTACCAACTGGGGAGATGGTCCATGAGTCAGTGGTCTCCATCTCCCCCTGCCATAATCACCTTCCAATGAGTTTCTCCATCATTTGGCAGATGTGGGCTGTTTGTTGTGGGCTCTTGACTTGACAGAGCAGTCTCAGTCCTACTGAGGTGTCTGCTTTTGAAAGGGACAGACAGTGGTTTGTTTCAAGCTGAATCGTTGCTGCTGCAGTGTTCCTACACTGTTCCTGACAAAGCTGACCTTGTTCTTTTGATCCTCCAGCATCAAGGGCACTACAAGCAATGCACAGACAGAGGCTGCAGGCAAGGACAGTGGCAGGTTTTGTCCTTTGCTCACTGTATTTTGTTTGCAGGGAATCTGAGGGGCTGCTGGGACCCTTCTCCTCTGTTGTGGGCTGAGGTGGCTGGCTGCCTTAGAGGAACTGAACTGCTCTGGCTCAGAAACTTGGAACAGCCTGGTGTGGTGGCCAGGAGCTCTGGGAGGACCATCTCACTTCCTGGGCTGGGCTAAGGAAACTTGTTGAACAGAGTTTTGTGCTCTCAGTGTTACTCTTGACTGTCCCATGGCAGCTGCACTGGACACTTCTGGGCTGGCCTGCAGCATAAGGGAGACCTTAGGATCTTAGGGACAGCAAACAATCATAAAATCCTGTGGGAGAGTGCTCTAGAGAAAAAGCTATGGTTTTCCATCCATTCTCCTGAGAAACAAGTCCCCATAATCTAACCAACAAGTGTTTGTTCACCTTTCACTATAGTGTGGTGTGAATAGCGAGAAAGCAATCCATCAGTGACAGAGACCTTGGGCAAGCAGAAACGTGCTGAGAAAAGGAAAGAGGCTGCTCTGCCCTGCCATGCCATCTGTAGCTGAGACTGGGCAGGCTTGATTTCTTTTTAACACTTGACAGGAGAAACATTTGGTTCTTGCTGGGTTATGTAGGAAGAGTTGCTGGTTGGCTGCAGTTTCCCAGTGAGTGACATCCCCTTGCTGCTGTAGCTCTGAGACCCTCTGTATTCCCTCTCAGCTCTCTTTAGCTCATGTTGCTGTCTTGCTTTTCTAAACCTTGACAGCAGCCTGTAAGCCTCAGGCATTTTGGTAGGGCCTGTTGCAAAAGGACAAAGGATAATGGTTGTAAACTGAAGGAGAGACTGAGACTAGAGAGAAGGAGGTACCATGAGGGTGCTGAAGGGCTGGCACAGGTTGCCCAGAGAGGTGGTGGTTGCCTCATCCCTTGCAATGTTCAGGCCAGATTGGATGAGGCTCTGAGCAATTTGGTCTAGTTGATGGCTCTGCTCATAGCAGGAGGGTTGGACTAGAGCTTTAAAGGCCATTTCCAACCCAAACTACTCTAAGATGCTAAGAAACCAACACTGCTGCTGTTGCTTGGTACCTGCTCTGTGCACCTCAAGGGCTCTTGTGTATGGCTGAGGAGCACAGCTAATGCTGCAGAAACCATGGGGTTTCTCCTGGTGCATTGATCCACGTTTGGGAGTCATCCCTATATATAATTCATTATTGATGGGAAAGGAGGATTGCTTTTGTATAGTGGCTTGATCTGCTCTCTGCTGTGTTCTCCACCTCCATCCTCCAGTGCCTCTCCCAGCACATGGAAGGAAAGAGCCACGTGTGGAGACTGAGCAAGGGAAAGGAGCCCATGATGCTTTTGCTGGGAAGGGAACAGAGGATCCTGCAACTGCCAGAGAGGGTGAGAGATGGGAAAAAAGGGTTGAGGAGTTGATGTAGCAGCTGAGGGACCAGATACAAGAAATAAGATGAGACAGAAAGGGTTTATGGCTATTATTGCGGTATAAGCAGAGGACAACAGTAACTCTGCAGAGATTCTCACCTCTTTGTCATTAGGCAGCTGGTCCCAAGGGTTCATCTCAGCTCAGATGGCATCCAGAGCCTGGGTTTACTCAGCACAGGTACTAGCAACAGCATAAGGAAAAATGGAGGTTAGTGTAGAAAACTATCTAAATGTGACTGTATGTTTCCATGAGATTTTGCAGCACTCAGTGAGCACCCTGGTTGTTCCCAGACACCAACTTGATTAGATCAGAGGCAGCTGAAGTGCACCTGTGGAAGCACCAGCAGCCTCCTGGGCTCTGCATGGGCCATGAATGGGCACTGTCCCTCCTCACTGCTGGGAAAGTGTGGGGCAGGCAGGGGGCACGGATGCCCCACGTCTGCCTGAGGTCTCAGGAGTCAGAGAGGGTTGGGGTTGGAGTTTTGGTGTTGATCCTATTGGCTGACATAGTTAGTGGGGTTTGTATCAATGGATTTCCCTGTGTGGAGGGTAAGGACCATTTTAATCTTGACTGCTGTTGGAGCAAGAGCTGTTGAGGCCAGAGCCATCCTCAGGACTTGTGAGGAACAACCAGAGAGTTATAGACAGATCCAGGGAATGAGTAACGTGGCATCATCTCTGTTTGGGAAGAATTATGAGCCCAGCAGGAGCCCAGCCCCAGAGCAGGATTCCTGGAACCTCTGCAACACAAACTGTAGGGAGTTCATTCATACAGCAAAAGCTTTCCTGACCTTATCTAGCCTCACATATTTACTCCACCTCTTCATTTTTACAAAACCATGCCAGAAGCACTCTGCCCATGCCGGAAGGTCCATCCTTCCCCCGCTACTGCTCGGGAAGAAGATGCTCTCTGTTCTGCTGCTGGATGGTGAGTCTCCTGGGTCCCTACCACTGAAGGAAAATAAATCTGTTTACCAGAAACAAACAGCTTTGTGTAAACTATGCTAAGAGCTGCCAATTTCATGTCCTTCCAGCACAGAAATGCACATTTCCCCTCCATAAAGCGCTCGGTGAACGGCATCCACGCTGCAGCTCCAGGGGTGTGTGGTTATGAGATCATGTCATTCGGGAACAGAGAGCACCAGACTATGCCCTGTGTCCTATAAATACAGATGTGTGATGGTTGCCTCGTGGTAACCATTAGAGTTCCTGCTGTAAGGATACTTTTAACAGTTTACCCTTTGGCAGGTTTTGGATCACCTTGTGCCTGGAGCTGGAGCAAACTGCTTGACTGTGACACAGTCCCTCACATCCCAGTGCTGCCATAGCCTGGAAAGGATGGAGCTGTGATGTGTTCCTGGCTTCAAATGATGTGTGAAACCTGAAAGCCAGGTAATTCCTACTTGGGGTGATTGATAGTAGTGCTCAAACCACTAATATCACTAAATACAATCATATGAGGTTAAATAAGAATACCCTTATTGTCAAGCACATTCTCTATTTGATTTCTAGATAATATGGCCATATATTATTATAGTTCTTTCTGTATGTTTCTTCTTTATATATGTTCATCATCTAGGCTGTAGGAGAGCCACAGCTGCAGCAAGAGCAAAAGCACATGGGGAAATGACTCACCTCCCATGGGCTACTCACAGATCTGCAACCCAGAAAACCCCTGGAAAACTGACATAAAGGTGGAGCATTGAGTTACTGGGGGAACAAAATGTCACAGCAAAGGACTGCTGCAAGTTTGGTCTGTTTCTTAATGGGCTTGTAGGCTGTGAAGGAAGCGTGAGGGACGTATACTTATTGTTGCATTACAAAATGTCAAGTACACCAAACATCTTCAACTGCAAGTGATCTAAAGGATGCTGCAGTTAGAGTCAATCTGTGCCCTACTATTCTCTGGCAGAGAGGCTTCAGCTCTGAAATGAGGAGCTGTGTCAAGAGACAGCAAGAGGCTCCCTTTCCTTTCTGCTTGTCCTTTCTGCAGGAGGACCCACTGCATGCAGGGGGTTGCACACTGGGATCCTGTTTGAGGAAAATCTCTTATATGGATGTGTAAAGGCATTTTTTCCTCTGCAGTTTGAGGTAACACTCAGGTGCATCCCCAGCAACCTGAAGCACAGTTTGTTTCAGGACTGGTTTAGTCTCTGTGGACTTCCAGGAAATCCTCCTTTAGAGCTGCACAGGGAGGCTGCAGTGTATGCAGGGCAATCTGAGCTGTCCCCATCCCCTCATAGTTTTAGACTGAGCTTGGAAAACATGTATCTCTCACCTAAGGGACCTTCTTAATCAGACAGAGAAGTTGCCTTTCCCTTTTCATTTCCAGAGCTGGGAGGTAGGGACTGAAAATGGGAGTACAGGGTAGTGTTGTCTGTTCCACCTCCATCAGCCCCTGCCTTCCCCATTGCCCTTGCAGGAGCTCTGCAGCTTCTCCCCATGAAAACACTCCACAGAAAATCCTCTGCTTCTGCACAAGATTCAGAAGTATTACACAATCTCTCTCCACTTCTTCCCTTCCCAGAAATCAAGGCTGTGTGTGTGTCTGAATGCACGCACACGCCAAGTTTCAGTCCACAGAGAGTTTTTACACCTGACTTACAACCTGCTGAACTCATTTTATGATGGAAGCAGTGACATAACTTTATAGTAATGCAAATACACCACTACAGTGCTGGTGGTTTTTAATGCTTTGATGAAGTGTGCACACAGGAGGTGACATCCCCAGCGCAGGCAGTGCCATCAGGACCTGACTGGGTAACCACAGGGGTGCCTGGCAGTAGCCTCTGTGATGGAGTAGTTCTTACACCACAGACCTGGGACCTGCTAAAGGGACAAGGACATGAGCTGAAACAGGTAAAGGCAGTCATTGGCAAGAGCTATGCTCTCTGCACAGATGGATGAAGTTTCCCATAGAGAGCACATTCACCTGAGAGCAGAATATGACCCTTGGAGAGCTTGAAGGATTTCCCTCTTTAGCCTTGAAGTCAGGACAGTAAAACCAATTTTGTAGGTGCCACTGTTGATCAACTTCAGGTAAGTTGAACAGCTTGAGCTCCCACTCCTGCACAGCCCCTGCCCTTTGGCAGTAGCAAAGAATAGAGTAACTGCTCTGTTTACAACATGGACTGCTGGCAGCAGAGCCGTGCAGCACTGGTTTTCTGCTGCCACAGGCCATGAAATGAAATGTCCCTGGCTGGTGCAGTCGTGATTGAGCGAGTTTGATTCCTCTGAACAGTCAGGTAACTCTGGATTCCTCTGAACAGCTAGGTAACTCTGGAGCATCTCTGGGGACTAGGCTGTAGTTAAAATGTAAATTGGTGTCTGCTACAGTCATGCATTACTGCTTTTAAGAGGATAAAATCTTCCATTATCATATAATTTGTGAATGTGTGGAGTCCCAGCTAAAGACAGGTTAGTGACAAGAAGGAGTGGTGTGGGCTTGTTGGTCACTAATGTAGGTGGTGTTCAGCAACCAATTTGCATTGCAGAGCTTGTAAAAGTGAGGTTCTATCTCAAAGCTGAAAAAAATGCCTTTGTGATACAGCACTTGATCCTAAAAATGCCCCAGAAAATAACAAATATCCCTCTTTTTTGAAAGAAGTATTGTTTCTATTGCACACAGTGTTGATGGGTGAGAGGGCTCCTGGTGAGCAATATTTGTTCAGGTACTTGATGTACTGAGATGATTGATTCAGAAACCTTGACCCAAAGGCCAGTAGCAGCAAATCAGCAGCTTCAATTATACATCTGCACCTGTTTCTGCAGAGTATCTCTGTGCTGTTCAGATTGTTCAACCCACTAAACCTCACATAAAGAGATGCTGTGTCCAGTAGAACAGGAACCTCATTTACCTAAAAATGTGGCCAAAGCAATTTAAACCTGAGGCACTGGGGCACCAAAATGATATTCCTGGAGAGACTGGTGGCTCTAAAGGCACTAGAACTCCCAGAGGATTGAGGACACGGTCATTTTTAGAGTTCTCAGATGTACTCTACAGGGTGAGAAGAGGAAATGGAGCCCAGATTTGAACCATGAACACAATATATGGTTTTTGCAAACCTTTAGAAGTCTTCTGTGCTGTCCTTGGTGACTTCTGTGATGTTCTGATGAGCTGGTGAAAACCAGACATGTAACACAACTGGGTGGGAAACAGCCAACGAGAGCGGCAGAGTTTTGGGTTGGTGTTGGTGTTCCTGTGCATTGTGCTGGTGGGCTCTGCACGTGCAGAAGAAGAGAAATCTCTCCCATGCAGAGGACGTTGAGGCCACACTGCATTTGCTACAGCAGCCTTCCAGTTGAGTCCCTTGCCATCCCTGCAAATGCCAAAGCAGTATCTGCTGTGGATCAGGCAACTGAACCAGTTTTCTACTATTTTTCCCAAATGCTGGTGATTGTAGGGGAATGAACAGTCTAAAAGGTTGGAACTGAGAGGGGATACATTCATTCTCTGTAACTACTGGACAGGAGGATGTAGTGAAGTGGAGCTTGGTCTCTGCTCTCAAGGGTAAGTGATAGGACAAGGGGAAATAGCCTCAAGTTGCACCAGGGGAGGTTTAGATTGCAGCTGAGGAAGAACTTTTTCCCTGAGAGGGTTTTCACCCCCTGTCCCAGGCTGCCCAGGGAGGGTGTGGAGGCTCCTTCCTTGGAGGCCTTCAAGACCCGCCTGGACACGTTCCTGTGTGACCTGATCTAGGTGAACCTGCTTCTGCAGGGGGTTGGACTGGATGACCTCTAAAGGTCCCTTCCAACCCTGCCATTCTATGATTCTATATCTTCCTTCCCTTCTTTTTCCATTTCCCACACTGCTGCCTTCCCCGTCCCTTTGCTGTGCCCACTGACATCAAGCCCACCTCTCCACCCTCAGCACTGGTGTTAGACTCCTAAATGTTATGGTCCATTGACTCTTACAGGCATAGAATCATAGAATCCTTGAGGCTGGAAAAGGCCTTTAAGATCATCAAGTCCAACCATTAATTTTGGTGCTATTTGTGCTTCTAACCTGATCATCTTCCCCTGGTTTCCATCCCTTTCATAGACAGATCTGTGTGTGATTTTGCTGCCTCCCCTGTGTCCTTCCTGGAGACTTGCATCTTTCAGGAATGTTTTGGGGCCAGTAAATATTAGCAATACAAAACTTAAACCTGAGAATTAGAAGATTGAGAAATAAAATAGTGGCTCTGGGTGGGTCATAGCTGAGCTGTCTCATAGCACACACAACCCTGTGGCTATGGTTCCTCTGGTCATGTGTGCAGGTACCCGCCTCTTAAGTGGGACCAGGTAGTGTGAACACCTCCAAGGACATAGGATTCTGACTGTGTTTGTTTGACTGTGGTATCTGTATGTCAGAGGGCCTAAAAGATCAGCTCTTTGCTGCAGGGGACTTGCAATTCATTGATTTGGCACATTTCTGGCAGTGCAATAGGCAATTACAGAGGTAGGTACCACAGTCCAGCTTCTCAATGTCTGGTGGGATCAGAATGAAAACAATGAGAAGTTATTTTGTCTCTTAACATGAGAATAGGGAACATTTTTAATATCCAATATGATTATTTTACAACAGAAATCTTAGTAGATTAATTATAGAGACATAGTCTTTCTTTTCCCAGGTGATCATTTAACCAGGGAACTATGCAAACCTACAGCTATAGCACCATTTCCACTGCTCTGATAATATTCCCTGGTGTTCCAAACCTCACCCTGCTCAGCCAAGTGATGGGCTGTGCAGCAGCTGAGCACAGAAACAGGGCTTTGAACAGCAGCATGAAAGGCTGAAGCACAGAATGGGGCATGAGAGCTCCATGCTCCTTTGCCAAACAGGGTTTTGATTCAGAGCAAAACATCCCACATACCAGTGTGTTCTCACTTCCAGACTCTTCCCCTCCAGACTCTTCCATAACAGCTACAGAATGCAGTTGGTTGTGACCTGTTTTGTCTTCAGCTCTCAATGGATGTATCACTGAATGATCTTGTGCAGTCTTTGGTATCTTTCCAGTCTTTAGTTATTCTCAAATATCAACCTGAGGGTTACTTCATTAACTACTTAATTACTGCTTTTGGTTTTAGCTAACTTAAAGGGAAAAGAAAGTGCTGTTCAGAATCAAACTCATCCCTTTTCACCTTGAAGATGCCAAACAGAAATTTTCTCCCTGCTTCTTCCATAGGTCTGTGGTGACATCAATCCCTGCTGCAGCCAGCAGCCTTCTTGCACAAGCAACGGTGCTGCCAGCCCATGGCCAGGGCACAGCCCTTCCCATTCCAACCTTGGCCATGGGAATAGGTGCTGGTCTCATTTTGAGAGCTGTATCCTCAGCAAGTTCGCTGATGACACCAAACTGGGAGCACTGGCTGATTCACCAGAGGCTGTGCTGCCATTCAGTGGGATCTGGGCAGGCTGAGAGTTGGACAGAGAGAAACCTCCAGAGGTTCAACAAAGACAAGTGCAGAGTCCTGCATCTGGGGAGGAACAACCCCATGCACCAGGACAGGCTGGGGGTGACCTACTGGAGAACAGCTCTGCAGAGAGACTTGGGAGTGCTGGTTGATAATAAACTAACCATGAGCGGCAACATGCCCTTGTGGACAAGAAGGCCAATGGCATCCTGGGGGCATCAAGAAGAGAGTGGGCAGCAGGTTCTGCTCCCCCTCTCCTGTGCCCTGGTGAGGCCTCATCTGGAGTCCTGTGTTCAGTTCTGGGCTCCTCAGCTCAAGAGGGACAGGAAACTGCTGGAGAGACACCAAGGCAGGGCCACCAAGATGATCAGGGGACTGGAGCATCTTTCATACAAGGAAAGGCTGCGGGAACTGGGGCTATTTAGTCTGGAGAAGAGGAAACTGAGGGGGATCTTATCAATGCTGGTAAGTACCTAAAGGGAGGATGTCAAGAGGATGGAGCCAGTCTCTTTTCTATGGTACCCAGTGACAGGACAAAGAGTAACTGGCACAAGCTGGAACAGAAAATTCCACAGGAATGGGAGGAGAAAGTCTCCTTTGGTGCTGAGGTGAGGGAGCCCTGGGCCAGCCTGTCCAGGGAGGGTGTGGAGGCTCCTTCTCGGGAGGTTTCCAAACCCGCCTGGACACGTTCCTGTGCCCCCTGAGCGAGGGGAACCTGCTTTAGCAGGGGCTGGGACTGGAGCAACTCTGCAGGGCACTTCCCACCCCCATCATTCAGGGATTTTGTCACCTGAGTGGAGCCCAAACAATGTGCCCAAGAAGAGCCTGTGATGGTTTCTGTGGGTCATGTCTCAGCACACAGGTATTACAGCTTACCATAGTAATGAGGCGTTTACTACTTGATTATTTTTCCCTTATTTTCACTTATGAACAGGTTTCAAGTCTGCAGGGATTTGGTGTCTGCATCATCTCCTGTGGCTGTTTCAAACCCCATCTCCCTCTGTTTGGGCTTGCAGGCAGAAATGGTGAGTAAGCAGCTTGCAGTCCTTTGATCCTTTTCCTCAAGTTCCCTCATTTCATTCCACATTTTTTTACAATTAATTATATCTTTCACCACTCTACATCTTGCCTAATTGTCAATCCTGATGGAAGCCCCATCCCTCATAGATGTGGGGGGAAATGTGCAGGATTTCTGCTGGGTGTCTTGGCAGGTGTTAAGTTTAAGGTGCTTATGCAAAGCTGTGCTGATGTTGGAAGTTAAACTTCTTTGAAGAGTCTGCAAGATCAGCATAGAGGATTTCAAGTCCCTGATGGCAGAAGCTGTGTCCATTTGGCACCTACAGCCAATCAAATGGAAACTATCAAGTCTCAATGAACAGTCTGCTGACACAGTCAGCTCCACAAAGGCTGATAGTGTTCCACGACCCAGCTGAACTACCTGTGGCTAAAGAATCATAGTTGTATTTGCATTTTCAGGGTACAAAGACTGGATGCATGTTCTAAAGCAACAGCAGAGAGTTGGTTTGACACTGCCTTGGCTTACCTGAAGCACTATTGGCTTTCACTGGGTGGACACATTCACGCTGTGACTGTTGAGAAGTTATCAGAGAGGCTGCTCAGTTCCTGAGTAGCTGCCTTGGATCAGCTGCTGAACAATGAGCAGAGGTTGGCTGTGCTGCTGCTTTTGGGGAGGTTTCAAATGGCCTATTTTCATGCCATGATGAATTTTCATAATTGCTGTAAGTATGCTATTAGTCAAAATGAAGCAGAAAGAAACCCAATTATTGAACTAGACTGCTGTGACTGGAATCTATAGCTGATATATTAAAGCCCAACTGTCATGCTTAATAATTAACTCAACCCGCTGGCAGTTCTGTGGAAAAAAATGAACATTAATAATGAGTTAATTGATCATTATTTCTTTTTCCTGATGCCATTAGAACAATATCCTTCAGTATATCAATTAAACAATACAATAATTTTACATCACATACACTCCTTGCTTTCACCTGTACTTTCCTCACTCCCGTTTTCCCAGCACTGCTTTTAGGTAATTACTACTTTTTTTTCCTCAAGTCTCCATTTGCTGCTATTACTTGAGCCAGAGAGGAATAATCCACATTCAGACAGACACCTACCCACCTGAGAGCACTTTCTGTACAGAGTCCCCTCATTCACCAGGTTGTGTTAGCAAAGGGCTGGTGGTAACAGATGGAAACACCCAGATGAAGTGATCAGCGTTCCACAACACAGGAGCATCTCTCTCATGAAGCTCCCAGGGGTGGCTGTCTCCTCATTAGATCTGAAGTGATTGATAATGGGGCAATCACAGTAGTGACCAACAGGGCCAAGGAGGTGATTGTCCCCTTGTACTCAGTGCTGGTGAGGCTGCAGCTCAAATACTCTGTCCATTTCTGGACCCCTCACTACAAGGAGGACACTGAGGGGCTGGAGCATGGCCAGAGACAGACACCAGAGCTGGGGAAGGGGCTGGAGCACAAGTGTGATGGGGAACAGCTGAAGGAACTGTGGGTGTTCAGCCTGGAGAAGAGGAGGCTGACAGGAGACATGAGCTCTCTCTGCAACCACCTGAAGGGGAGTCGTAGTGAGGATGGGGGTCAATCTCTTCTCTCCAATAATGAATGATAGAACACGAGGAAATGGGCTTCAGTTGTGCCAGGGGAAATTTAGATTGGAGAACGGGAAAAGCTTTTTCACCAAGTAGGTTATTAACCTTGGAAAGGGCTGCCCGGGGAGGTGGTGGAGTCCCCATCCCTGGAGATATTCCAAAGATGCACAGATGAGGTGCTGAGGGATATGGGTCAGTTTAGTGCTGGGCCTGGCAGTGTTGGGTTAGTGTTGGGACTCAAGGATCTTATAGGTCTTTTCCAAATGTAATGATTCTATGATTAGCTCCTACAGCTCACACAAACTCCTGTCTGCTCAAAGGGCCTCCCAGGAGAGGAGCAGCTTTTCTACTCTTCTTGACTTTGCAGCTCATGACCCAGCTTGTCTTAAATCCCCACCAGCTCTGGGGTTAGTGCCCTGCAGTGTGAGTGTATAGGTACAGCATGCATGTGTGGCCAGCTCCTGGCCCCACACACCTCACCAGCTTCCTGAAGCCAAAATCTTGACTGTTTTCTGTTGCAGAATGAATTGGCTCCATAGGCTTTGTGCTCCCCTTTCAACAGGCTGTGTGTGGGCAGCAGCCAGCTTTCTGCTCAGGAAGGCACCGACCCACACTGATGTCACCTGGAAAACCCCACCTTTGGTGGAATGGCTCTGTGATCATGATTTTCCCAATTCATACCAGAAACAAACTTGCCTTTTGCTTGTCCTTGCAGGGAGGACGGGTGGGCTTTGGTTTAACATTGCCCTCAGTCACACGTTGGAGCTGCCTCAAGGGAGTTATCTTAGTTTGGGTCTTATCTCCTGCAGGAAGCTCTGCCAGCTCCATCTTGCAGAAAACCACTGTTCTGGCTCTGAACTTGCTAAGATTTGCAAGTGAGTCAGAGAAAGCAGAAACATTACACAAATTCGGTGTATTATCTGAAGTTATCAGAAAGATGACACTTCCCAGGTCGGTGCCCAGGCAGAGGAAGGCTGAATGCAGTCAGCAGAGGTACCCTCTGAATTAATTAGAGGTCTTGTGTGCCCATCAGAGGTCTCAGGATAAGCTAGATCCTTCTGTACATTTATCTTTTTGTTTGATTTTGGTTTTTATTTGAGGAGGAGACCGAACTCTCCAAACAGAAACTTGGACTTACTGACGTCAATAAGAGCTTATCAAATCTAGGGTAGTGTCCACAGCTGATTAGTTGTCCCCAGTGGGCTGGATGGATTGATTTCTTTCTCTCTTGCTGTCTGTGATTAGTGAGGCTGAATTTACAGATGCAGCTGTGTTTGAGGGATGGCTCAACTTCCAAACCATGTTTGTTGTTTTGGGTCCTACACAAAGGCAGCGTGTTGTGTCCTGGGGCAAGAGTGTTTGCTGTGCACTGTTTGCTGTTGCTTCATCCTCTGTCCCCTGCTCACCCCCAGCCCACAGCAGCAGCAGACATGTCGTAGCCTCAGGTGGGAGCCCAGAGGCATGGAGAGGTGAAGTCAATTCTTCAAGGTCAGGTATCAAATGACAAGATGAAGAGATCACTTCTGTTTGAAAGAGCCCTCTCAGCCCCCTTCTGTGGGGTCATGGAGGAGCATCCACTGTGCAGCTGCCATGGCCAGGATGTCCCTGTGCCCCTGGCCCTTGGCCCCTGCTCCTCCTCCCCAGGACTTCCCTTGGTGGAGGTATAGTCTGTCAGGAGGACTTAAAGCACAGTTGTGGTCCCTGATCCTTCCTCTCTTGTGCTTGCAGTTCATGTTCTAGACTACCACTAACCTCTTTCATAGAATCCCACAACGGTGGGGGTAGGAAGGACCCTGCAGAGCTCATCCAGCAGGGCTCTGCTTGCCCTCCTCTGCTTCCCTCTTGTTTCTTTAAGGTTTGTGTTGAATGTTTCCTGCTTTAACTTTAAAATATCAAAATTTAACCAAAAATATCCTTTGCAGGACACAATATTATCTGCTTCGGGAGAAAACACTGTAATTCTGTCTCTCCTTGGAGTGGATGTTATGGATGCTCTGATGTAAAGGTTGGATGTAAAGGTTGCTTTGATCCTGGAAGTGGCTCTTGTGTCCTTCTGCTCCAAATGCAACACACTGCAGGAGATGGAGATGGGGATTCCCACCATGGCCTGAGCTCACGCTTGGTCTCCCTATCCTGTGTGAAGCCACTGACTGATGAAAGCCCAACCTGGCCTGCAAAATGTGCCAGTGCTGGAGATGTTGCTTGTCTGGGAGGGAAAAGCTGAGCTTGCCCCAGGAGCTGCAGCAGCCCCTGTTCTGCAGCAAGCAGCGAGTGGGAGAAACACCATTAGTTTTCTGAAGGGGCTTGTTGTGATGTAGCTCAGAGTTTTGGGATTTTCAAGGAAATCTTGCTCCCTGTGAGATTACCCCGAAGGTCAGCTTCTCTTTAGCACAAAAGCAAGAGGAAAAAGACATCCAGCACTCACCTTTGTGCCTGCAATAAATTCAGTGACGAAATATCAGACAAGCACCTGTGAAAGATTCACTTGACAGTGAATGAATGAATGAATGAATGAATGAATGAATGAAATCAATTCCTGGACCTAGGAATTGGTTGTAGGGCCAAGGGAGGAGGGAGTGTATGTAGAAGAGACATTGAGGTATCCTTAGAACAAACCACAATCACAGAATGGTGGGAGTTGGGAGGAACTTTTAGAGATCATCCAATCCAGGAGCGTTACTTGTGTATAAAACTTTCTTTAAAACTGAAATTAGCTCTATCCGTGCACTCAACACTTTGGAGCAAGCAAATGACTCATTGCATTGGAGGATATTTACTCCCTAAGTTTCTTTAGCTAAATCCCCCTGGTGCCTTTGTTATCTGTCACTTTTTATTTTTCCATATTAACAGGAACCAAAGTACAAGTCTCTGCTCCAGGAACTATCGCCAAGGAGATGATTATTCATTAACTCTGGGAAAGGAAAAATGGGCTTAGCGACATTTAAGGTCTCTGGGGGGAGTTGCTACATTAATTTCCTATCAAACTCCTGTTGATATTCTGTGTAAGCATTACCCCAAATTAATAATGCAAAATAACTAGAAAGCAGCAGAAACCCCAAGGAGAACATTGCAATTTTTACCCAGTAACGGGTTTAATTGATATTGTTTGATGCATCCATTGTCCCTGAAATCTGCTGGTGGTGTTGGTACCTGAATAATTCACTGTGTACTTTACATAGAAACAGTATCTAAAGGACATTTTCTCTCTCAATTAGAGTGGATGGAATAAAAGTCGCTGATGACGTCTTTTGATTGATTTTCACCGTCATTGTTGAACATATTTCTTATGAATAAATGCTTTCATTAATAAATTGGTTTAATACAATATAAGGAAATGACTTGGGATACTTATCCCCATTGGTCACTGAGTAAATTGTTCTTGAATATTCCTCTTCATTAAGCCAGCTGCTTTCCATTAAGGAAATGATATGAGCCATAGTTCAGGGAAAGACTCTCAACTCTTCAAAAACCCACAGGGAGTGTTTCTCTCACATCAACATTTTCATAGATATAACCTCTGAACTTGGAAAGGCTGTGCTCTGAGTATAATCTGTGCAAACCACCAGAACTTTTGGGATAAACAATCTGATGTGTGCAGAGTCCATCTCTGCAGAGCCCCTGGGCCGCAGCCCGGGTGGTACAGAGGTGAGGGACTCTGATATCGCCTGGGGTTTGCATGGGCTTAGTGGTTTAAAACAAGCCCTCTGGTCCATGGGGCCAGGTTTAATTGCCTTCAAGTGCAGCAGAACTTGAGCACATCCTTTTCTGAGGGAAGATCGTGGGAACTTGGGCTGTTTGGAAATGTGGGAGAGTCGGCACTGTTGCCTTTGCCTGTCCCAGAGCTGGAATTCGTCTTCTTCTTTCATTGAAGGTCCCCCTAATAACTGCACAAATTAATGACTCTTTAGCAATAAGGGTTGAAGACAATTCCTCCTCATTGCTTACATCTTGGCAGGATGTCTCCTGCAGTTTGACAGTACCCACTCCAGCACACAGACTCATTGCAGTCCTTTCCCACAATGAAGCGAGTTCACGTTTGGCTGTTTGGCAGAGTCTCCTATAAAGCCCCCATCTAATCACAATATTATGTTGACAGTATTATGTTGATTGTTGAATAGTAAGAATCCTCTTTTCATTTCAAGTGTCTTCTCCTTTGTTTTTATTCCAGTGACTAAGTGTTCACCCTTTTCCTGATGGTAAATGCCAGTTAGTGTGTTTGGTGGTGGGAATGAATGGAAGCCATAAACTCCTTCTCATCTGTGGCGATTCTGGACTTTGCAGCCCATCTGGCAGATGAAATTCCTCAGTGGTGCAGCGTGTCAAAGGATGAGAATGTCTTTTTTCTGGGTAAAGCCACAGCACCATAACCACTTCAAAGGTGTATAAAGAGTGAGAGGGCTTGGAAGCTCTGAACTGCTGCAACACACTGCTGCAGAGCACTGGACATCCACTGCCAGTGCACACAGGATGTAGGTAAGAGACAAAAGGGACAAATACCACTCATAAAACAAACCGAAAACATATGCTTCCAGCATAACCCAAATTCAGTTTCATTAGGCAACTTGGTAGGAGATGACTGAAAAGAATAAAGTCTCTTGTCTCACACCAATGGAGGCCATTTAGTTAACAGTAGCAGAGCTGAGCTGAGCGTCATCCCCGAGGTGTTCTTCCACATGCATCGATGGTTTTGCTGCTTCTGGTCACTGCAGCAGTTCCCTGGCAGCTCCCAGTAGCCCAGTAGCTGAACCAACCTGCAGGGAAAAGCCCTTCTTCCTTTACAATAGTGAGAGCAAATGCTGTAACAACAGCAGCTCCCTGTGAGAGATCTTCCTGTTGATCCCTGCTGTGTCACTGGGAGCTGCTTGGGGTGAACCTTGCCTCCCAGTCTCTTTGTAAGCCTCAACAATAGCTACAGCAGATTTGGTTGCTGATATTTTATTTTAATTTCAATTATTTTACGTGATTGGTCAGGCTCTAAATGAATTCCCACATGCTTGCTTGCAGAGGCAGCCCCGTGCTTGTACCAGCACCGCTGCAGCGCTGCGCCTTCTTCAGCTACAGCAAGGAGAGGGGCAGCTGATGGTGTGTTGTGCAGCTCCTGTATGCCCCAGGTGAGCAAGGTGAAGGGCACAGGATCTTGTAGCTATGGGGGGGAAAAAGAGCAAGAAAAAGAAGAAAAAGGAACAAAAAAAGGGCAAACCCACCTGTCTAGAAAATGCTGCTGCAGGATCTCTCACACCACTCGAGGGTGTGACATGTGGACTTGTACTGTATCCCAGAATTGAAGTGAGTCTTGAAGGCATTTCATGAACTACTCACTCAAAAAGAAGTGCACAGCTTTTATTTTAAATCATTATTTTCTCTTACATCTTTTTCATCCCCCAAGTACAAGATATTCAATATAAAACTCAATAAGAATGTGGAATATTGCCCAAAGGTGGTGGCTAGTGATGAAATACTGTCTTGTGCTCTAGGAGAGGCCTTTTTGTCCCCACAGACCTGTAGTTGAGGCCGTTACACAAGCACATGACATGTTCTTAGCAGCTGTTGTGTGGTGGGTTGGACACGCTGGGTTTGCTTTACAGTTTTAATGTGTTCTCTGTAATGGTGCTCTAGATAGTGTTTTGCTCTTTCCAACTTGGATAGTTTTAATCATTTAATCATTCAGTGAACATGCTGAGGAGATTCTATTTACAATGGTCTTAAAAAGCTTAGAGAGGGTTTTGCTCTTTCTAATGGATCCTAATGTAGCATTACACGAGAGACACCATGTCTATCATCATGCCAATGTCACTAACCAGTGACAAAATCAAGGGGTATTTAAAGAAGAGGTTGTTTTGACTCTGTGTGTCAGGAATACCACAGGGCATTTCATAAATAGACAGCATTTCTAATGATGTGTTTCTCGTGGGTCACTACTTTTTCAAGACCTTTAATTGAACAGACAAACCCATTAAAAAGAGCAGCCAACTACCCAGCAAGAGATGATCTCTCTCTTTGCTCATCTGCTTGCCTTGGTGAGGACACACTTACTGTGTGTTTTATGAGGGGCTCAGGATATGCAACTGTTCATTAAATTTGCGGGGTTTTTTTTCCTTTCAGGTTTTTATAAGTTACAATAGGAGCCTTTCTCCCAGATCTGCCAAATGGGAATGAAAACTTAAACTCCCACTGCTGGGAGAAGGGAAGCTCTGTTCAGCCAGCCTTGAAGTCAACGTGCACTGTGCAAAGAGCTTTGGTGATCCAGAGACATCTTGTAAATGAAGGAGAAAAAACAGCCATCGAATCTTCTGTAGTGTCAGTACATGAAATTACTTTGAGAAGTGGAAGATACCAAGAAATAAAAAGAAGTCCGTTTAAACAAAGCTCTCGAGCTGTATGGAGTGTGGGTAAATTGCTTAACCCTTGCTTTTGAATGCCTGGGGAGACTTGGGAGGTTCTCCAAACCATTTTACACACTGTGATTTCAATCTCGTGGAAGAGGATGGATGGAAACAGAAATCTCCTGCAGGACATTGTGGGTTAGACTGTCCTGACGACTGCTTTGACGTCTATACTATGATAGGGATCTTTTGAGCATCGCTTGTCTCCCTCCTCTCCAGTAAACCAGTGCATCACTTGTCTGAGGGAATTGGTGTAATCTGAGAAATGGGTAGGGTGAATTTCAGATAGGTGCTGTTGGACTGTTATTTTGGGGTAATGTCTAAAGGAAGACTTTGCTGACATGTTAGTTTGATGGTAACTCTAAGGTGAGTTTCCCAGGCAACAAGGCAACGGCTGTGCTGCTTTCCACTCTCACCACAGACAAAGCAGTTACTGGATGGATGACTGGAGAGGAACAAACACTTTAAATTTGTAAACAGCAGTGAGAAGAAACTGATTGTATAAAGTAAAACAGGAAAGAGGAAGTTCATGGAAGAAAATCAGAGAAAAATTCACAGACTGACACGTCAGGGTGTGACT
Source organism: Urocolius indicus (assembly GCA_013401255.1). NCBI lineage: Eukaryota > Metazoa > Chordata > Aves > Coliiformes > Coliidae > Urocolius > Urocolius indicus. The sequence goes on along the minus strand of WBNH01003610.1, from coordinate 54,532 downwards.
AAAACTGGTCAGAAGTCAGTGGTCTCCCTGCTGGGGAGGCTGCACAGTGGTAAATTCTGGTTTAGAGTAATTAGCAGGGTTTTTTTGTACCTCTGCATTGGCAGGAAAAATATCACAGTCCAATATCCAGAGCATTTCATTTTGAAAACTCTGAAGGAAGATGTGGGTGCTGGGAACGTTCTCAATGTTTCTTGGTGGTGGGATTCCTGTCCATCCTGTTCTGGTGAGAAACGAGGCTCGAGAGGTGATGGGAGTTGGGACCTGATGATACAGGAGGCTGCAGCAGCCTCAGCTCAGGGACAGTCCACAACACATGCCTGTCCCTAGAGCTGAGCCACTTGGAAAGTCCCAGATGCAAATGTGGCTGGCTGAAGCCAGCTTCCAAAACCCTGTGCCCCCAGCCACAGCTGTGCTGTCATTGCAGAAACAGGCTCATCTTGCTGGAAGTGAAAGATGGGTTTGACCCCTTTCCTTACTGTGTCTGTTCACAACTGGGCTTGGAGCTCTCTCTTTGAGGCATGGTGTTGGTTTGGATCTACTTTTAAAAAGCAGTATCTTTAGAAGCATTTTACTTTTTATTAAGTCAAAATTTTAACGTGGAAATACTGAATTATTAAATACAAATGTTTACTGAAGGCTTTAAAATGCTTTAACAGTACTTTTAAAGCAATGTCTTTAAAAACACTGTTACTTCAGAGTTCAAGTAGATGATACACTGGATTAGTTGCTGCAACAAGCCAACATTTGATAGTGAGCACTGGAATTTGGAAGAGAAACCAGAGATCCACTGTCAGCACCACGGTGGCGGTGGAGAAAATGGGCTCTTGATCATTTTTTCCAAGTGAACAAAAGAGGGAGGCAAACTAGCTTGCCAGAAGGAATAGTTGGCAATTAATGAAAAAAAAAATAGCTCTTGCTCTTTGTAGACTTTACAGATGCAAGGATGGGACAAACATTTCCTTGGTCCTGATTCAGCAGGTTCACAAGGGTCACGGAATTCACAGCGCAGCTCGTTGGGCTGACCTGCGGAGAGCGAGCCGCCGCCGAGCCGCAGGAAAGCCTTTCATCTCTGCATGCGCCTGCCAGTTGGCCACTGCTGGGTCAGAAAGGCCTCTCTTGTTAGTGGGGAATGGGAATGTGACAAAGAGGAATTTCAGAGCGTGCTGTATCAGATTTCTCCTGCCTCCAGATACCTACGTGGCTCCAGAACCAGCTGTACAGTAGCCACCTCTTTCCCTCAGACATGCTACTCTTCCGTATACCACACGAAGAACTATGTAAAATCAAACACAAAACCTCTCAATCAGATTGAGTTAAATCTTTTGTAGATCTAAAACATGTCCTCCAGCTGCATAAGGCATAAGGAGATACCTAGAACTAATATAGCTGTGTTGGTGCCACAGGCTGCTTCAGCTGCCAGCAGTGACGGTGGTGGCTGTGTCCTCCCTGTGTTGCCCAGGATGGAGGCCAGCTGGTGAGAACAACTGCTGTGCAATCAGCCTGTAGCAAGAGAAATATGGGAAGGTGCTCCTGTCCAGGATTTGGAGGGAGCCACAGGGCCTTGTATGCCCAAAGCACATTGAAAAACTTCTTCTTCTGATGAGCCAGATGTGCAGAAGTTCTCTAGGGAGCTGAGGAGAGAGGAAAGGTAAGTGCACAATGAAGTCTGAGAGGCTGCAGGTCTTAATGAGGTCCCATCACCCCACACATAGCTGGAGCCTGAATGCAAGATCAAAGGGACTGGCTGCCCTCTGGGTACCTGCAGACAGCAAACAGGCCACTGAGCTGGTAGGGATAAGGACCTCTACTGAGGGCAGCAGAGAGAATAGGAGCACAAAAAGAAGAGAATCAAGGTTTAGATTGGAGCTGAGGAAGAACTTTTTCCCTGAGAGGGGTGTCAGCCCCTGTGCCAGGCTGCCCAGGGAGGTGGGGGAGTGTCCAGCCCTGGAGCTATTGCAAAGCCGTGGAGTTGAGGTGCTGAGGGCCATGGGGTAGTGCTGGGCTTGGCAGAGTGAGGGAAGGGATTGGATTAAAGCTTCAAGGTCTTTTCCAACTAAACAAATATATGATAGTTTGGAGGAAATGAGAAACTGAGTTCTCCTGGGGGACTGGAAGGAGTCCTGGAGCAGCAGTGTTCCACTGAGCATCAAAACACCAGGGTAAGAACCACAGCCAGTGTTACAGTGCTGGGGTGAGATAGCAGGAGGTGGCTCTGGGAGTGAGATTACTGAGCCAGCTGCCACCTGATCCTTCTTTGCCTTACCAAAACATCTCTTCTGCTTTGCTGCAAGCAGCAGCCTGATGTCTGATGTTGTGCAGAGAGCTGGTTACTTGGAAAAGTGAAGCAGACCTAATAGGCCCAGTCTTAACTAAAGCCATGAGTATTCTGATCAAATACACCTCCTAATAAATACCTTTAATATGAAGGAATGAAAACTATCACCTCTTTTTAAAAGCTTTATTATTATTATTAGCTATTACTCTGTTTGCTAAGCTGCTCTTCAACTCTAAATTGGCCTTTGGATGCTCTATGGCTGGTTAGGGCAAAGCATAGACAAGAAGGCCACTCTTGAGAAAACTCAGTTTATTTACAGTAATGCAGAAAGTATTCTTACAAGCATGTGGGTGAGAGGAGAATCGTGGCTTTGAACCTCACTCCCAACAGGAGCTGCACAGCTTGGCAGGAGCAGGAGGGTCTCTGCATTGACACCCGGAGCAGATGAGGAGGATTGCCTGTGCTTCACTACCCTGGTGAAACAGGGCACCTCTGGCTACTGATTACTGATGTACATGGAGAGCAGTTCTGTAGCATCATCGTCCATGTCTCCATGCTCAACAAGAGTCAAAAGAATTGCTCCTCACCTCCAAGTGAAAGGTAAAGGGATGGGAATGTTTGTGAGCATGTGTGATAGAACAAATGCTGCATCCCACCTTTCCTACACAAGTCTCTGGGCTGTGAAGCCAAAGTGGGTTTGTTACCAGCAAAGACTATTCTCCTTTTGTTTTTTTTGAGTAACAGCAGCATTAACCACAAAGTTAAAAACCCCAACATTTTTGAAATGCAGTTGCAAGTTAACACTGTGCTGGAATGTCTTTCCATTGCACAACAGCATGGTGAGCTGCTTTGGGATAAACAGGCAGCATTTTTTTGTATACCTCTCTGAGAGCAGAGTAAACCACATACATTTTTCACACTGCATAAGGGTTTATGGGAAGCATTGACGTGGTTGTATCTGTCTTGTCAAGCTTACAACAGCAGCTTCAGCATTTCTTGGGCACACCTCTTTGACATTCCATTGTCCACTGACATGTTGTCTCTATCTTGCAGCAAGCAAGGGGTAATTTTGGTTTGCATTTCAGGGATCTATTCATATCATCTCATCTTATTACTTATTAACATAATGAGGGGTGATTTTCATACCTATATACTCAAACTGCAGCTGTAAGTGTGTCCCTCATCTTACAGAAGCAAAAGCTGGTTTCATATTTTTATGGGGTTTTTAATGGTCATTTTCTTTCCATTCTTAGTCCAGCAAACAGAGCAAACTGCTGTAGAAACTGTACTGTGTGTTATGAAAAGGAACTCACTGCCCTAGACATTCAACTCCCTTTGCAAAACAATGTTCCTACTGCAACCAGGACTGCCAAGCAAAATATTTGGCTATTTATTGCTCTGACAGTCTGGTAGTTGGAATAGGGTAGGTGGTAGCAGAGCCATAGCATTTACCTTCGTTAAATAGCAAAGGTTTGAAAGAGCATTATAAATGCCTTGCAATTAGGTGCAGACAGCCTGGAGGGTTGAGAAGAGAGAGGGTCAAGGCTCAGGGTGATAAATGGCCAAGAGGCTTACTGTGGGAACTTGGGTAGAACACAGAGAAAGCAAAAATACAGAAGACTTCAGATCAGCCAGTGACAGACAAAATCCTTGGGTAGTGTTGTGACTGGGAAGTGAGCTTGGGACCAAAGCAGGGAAATGAGAGAACTGTCTGAAGCCCCTGTTTTTGCACTGTGAAATCTTTTGTCTTTAATCCAGTGAGAATCTCACAGTGCTGCTGGAAATCTAATAATCACCTGAACTTTCACTAGAAATAGTTTTTCATTGTAGGAAAAAAAGAGATGTATTTAAAAAACCCTGTAAGGGTTCTTGAAAGCACTGCATGGTTTTTAAGGTGCAAATTCAATGAAGGTACAATCTCAGTCAACTCTGATTGCCTTGCCCCTGCCCTGCCCTCTCCTCCCTCCCAACTGCTGAGCACAAAGAGCTTCAGGAGACACAGCTCTGCATGGTTTTCATAAGGCAGAGGGGTTAAGGGAGGGAGTTTTTTTTTCTATAGAAGCTTCTTGCTGGAGTATGACAAGGAAGGAATCCAGCTTGCCTTTCAGATCCCAGATTTGGGTTTGGAGTCTTAGCAATAAATTAAAAAGCAAAAAAGAGGAAAAAAAAGAATTCCCCCATCCCCCTGTGAACTGTGCACACATTATCATTTCCCAGGCATTTCCAGGTCCTTATGAAACCCCACCAGTCTGGTTTCACAATGGCAAACTGCAAACTGGGATTGCTCTCAAAAAAAGAAGTCGCTAAATGGAGTTCAGAGCTGGACCAAAGAGCAGCACAAGGGGAGTGTGGCCCTGCCACAGGTAGCTGGTCCTGCAGAACCTGGGGCTGTGTGACCTTCAGTGGCGCATCTCACTCTGAAGAAAGGCTGAGGCATCTGGGGCTCTGTAGCTTGGAGAAGAGAAGACTGAGAGGTGACCTCATTCATGTTTACAGATACTTGAAGAGTGAGTGTCAGGAGGCTGGAGCCAGGCTGTGCTCAGTGATGGCCAATGATAGGACAAGGAGCAATGGGTACAAGCTGGAACAGAAGAGGTTCCAAAGAAACACAAGGAGAAACTTCTTCTCTGTTGAGGTGAGGGAGCACTGGCAGGGGCTGCCCAGATGGGCTGTGGAGTCTCCTTCTCTGGAGACATTCAAACCCAGCTGGACAAGTTCCTGTGTGACCTGCTCTAGGTGGTGCTGCTCTGGCAGGGGATTGGATTGGGTGAGCTTTCAAGGGCCCTTCCAACTCCTGAGATTCTGTGATTCTGTGACCCCTTCTTTGTGTCTGCCACCAGCAGCACCACTGCCAGGCAGTGTCTGGTGGATCAGGTTTAAGTATTGCATGAGAAATGCACAAACTTGCTAATAAGGCCCAGATCTATCCATTCTTCTGAAAATACGTATCCAAGTTCATCTAGACACTGCTGGTGTCCTC
>WBNH01003610.1:0-49065 GCA_013401255.1 Urocolius indicus | reverse complement strand
CAGGGGACTGGAGCATCTTCCTCATGAGGAAAGGCTGCGGGACCTGGGGCTGTTTAGTCTGGGGAAGAGGAGACTGAGGGGGGATCTTATTAACATTTACATATATCTAAAGGGTGGGTGTCAGGAGGTTGGGGCAGCACTTTTTTCTATGGTATCTAGCAACAGGACAAGGGGTGATGGGATGAAGCTGGAACACACAAAGTTCCATTTAAATATAAGAAAAAACTATTTTGCTATGAGGTTGAGGGAGCCCTGGCCCAGGCTGCCCAGGAGGGTGTGGAGGCTCCTTCTCTGGAGGTTTTCAAACCCATTTGGACATGTTCCTGTGTGACCTGATCTAGGCGAGATCTGCTTTAGCAGGTAGGTTGGACTGGATGATCTCTAAAGGTCCCTTGCAACCCCACCATTCCGTGATTGTGATAAATAGATCAACTATCTTTTAACACTAAAGTGGTGTGTTGAAATTTGTATGTTATTATCCATATAGGTCAGACCAATTTTCCTCTATAAAGACTTCAGGCAAAATCTCTTTATTTCTAGGATTTGTGGCCTTACTCTTCCTTAAAAAAATTATTTATTGAGAGGACAAAACCTTACCAGCTATCAGACTCAAACTCCTCAGCCCCTGCAATGTCCAAAGGCTCCTTCCTTGAAGGTCTTCAAGACCCACCTGGACATGTTCCTGTGTGACCTGATCTAGGTGAACCTGCTTCTGCAGGGGGATTGGACTGGATGATCTCTAAAGGTCCTTTCCAACCCTGCCCTTCTATGATTCTATGAACATTCTGGTGTGCAGCTTTCTCTCTGATGCCTCTGGACAGCTTCTTTGCAAAGTCTAAATTAATGCAAATAACTTGTCCAAGTGAGTTTCAGAAGCTGCACAGCCTCCAGGGAGTGAGGGCACACGTTGTAGATGCCTGCTCGTGATCCCCTCCCCTGCAGCCTTTGGGGAGCCCAGCAGCTGACTGCAGCGACTTCGGCTGCTTTGGCTTCTGAAGCTACAGTCTCTATTTCCTCAGAGGGTGACTAGTCAATCCTGATATTTTGTGGGTAGTTAGGGAAATTAGGTGTTTGGAAAAACTTGATAATCTGAAAGTATCCTGGAACATTTCTTGGATCAGAGCACTGCATTACTCATGTGTCATTAATTCTCGAAATATTAAGGGAACATTTCCTAACATTGGGCCGGATTCCGTTAAAGAGATATAGGCCAGCCTGCTGAGCTTGAACCAGGACACAGCACACACCATCCCCTGTGTGAGGGCAGGTAGGAAACCAAAATGGGACTGTGGGTGTGGAGGAGATTCGTTGGGCTTCGACCGAGAGCTTTGGATTGTGACGTTCTCCGTGTTTCACCAGCCCAGAACTGCTCTGTCTCATTGTTAATGCTCACATTGCTTCACTCCATGGAGGGCTTTCTGGTGTCACAGCAGACCAAGTTAATGCTCTGTTCAGCATTCCTTGTACGACTGAAACCACGGCTGACTTTGCCTGCAAGCCTGAGTTTGGAGAGAATGCAGCCTTAGTGCTAATGGTATTGGGATGGCAGCTGCTTCATTAGCTCTGTTTTCCATTTTCTGCTATTTCAGCAAGATTGTCCTGTTTTCCAGTCTCAGAGCTGCCCTGGCATTTTCACTGCACTCCTTACTGCTGTGCCAGAAGCACAAACAGAATTTTAAGTGAGCCTCTTTTCCCCTCTTCTCTGCACTGGTACCTAATGATGTTACCCCCTGTTTCACTGCTCGTGTCTCAGCTCCTGGGAAGCCGATAGCTGTGCATAACACTTCAGAGCTGGGGAAAGCTTGGAGCGTGGCAGCAACCAACTGCTTCATATTCTTCTGGCTGAGTGATGTTAACCCCTGCGTTTTAAGGTCATCTATTAAGATGGAGTGTGGAACTGGTAGATGGCAGAAGGGAGCCGAGGCAGTGGCTGATCTGAGCTCAGGGTGGGCTACCACTGCTCATGCCTCCTCCCACAGCCCTCGGAGGCCTGTGCTCAGTGTGGAGGAGGTGGCACACCTTGCCCAGCACTTCTATCAGCACTTTTCATTCAGCCCGGGCTGGTGGGAATAACTGACCAGAGAGTGCTTCTGCCTTTTTGCCACTTTCTAGAGCATCTATGCTATTGCTACTGAGCTCCTGACCTTCCCTGGATGAGCTGGCTGCCAGGGACATGTTTTTAGTGATGAGCAGGCTTATTGTTTATCACATTCTCTGAGACTCCTATGTAAGAATACTGTACTATTGCATGGTTTTCTCCACCAATGACCTCTTATTAGATGTTTTTAAGGTAGACACCTTTTAAATTACAGCCCAAGATGGACATGGAAGGCTACAAAAAATGGCAAGGGCCATGTATCCAATTAGGGTCAATCAGATAATGATGCAGTGCAATGCCCAGGAGCTGGAGGGAGGGAGGGCTGCAGCACAGCTGGCCCTCCGAATGCATTCCTGCCTTTGGGATGTGCTTGGAGTGTAACCACTCATTTATGCAAACCCAAACATTCTTGGGAATAAATGCTCAGAATTCTGCCCTGTCTCCTTCAGCTAAAGCGTTCAGAGACACTGGCCTCTGAGCACACCCCTGCTCTCCGTGGGACTGCTCAGCAGTGGTCAGATACAAGCTCCTGCTCTCTCCAATGCCCCCAGCTCTGATGGGGCCTCTGATTTGGAAGGTGCAGAAGCAGAAGGGAGCAAGGAATAGGACATATTGGATAAGCCATGTAATCCCTGGGCCCTGGGGATGTTCCTTTGCTGTAAAAATCTGTCACCTTCACTTGCTCTTGCATGCAGAATACTTCATTTTAGAGAATGTTAATGGGGTTTTTTTTCCTCTTTTGTCTATTTTAGTAGAATGATTTTAGATATTCCTGCTGGCTATATGCAAACATTTGAAAGGAAACAATACATCTGCTTCAGGAAGCTGATGGCTGTTTGTTATGGAACTGATTTCTTGCAACAAAACCAATTTTCTGTTGTTTCTCTTTATATTACTCACAGCAGCTCTTTGCAGAAATTATGCTCTTGTGTATAATGCAAAAGGCTGACTTCAAATAAGAAGATATTTTTGGCAGGCTACAAGATGGAGTTTGATAAGGTGAGCTCTGGAGAGTTACCTGTGTTGGGGAAGCATAAGGAGGGCAGGTGAGCCATACCTCTGGTTTTTTCAGTGCTCCCTGCTAGAAAGCCTCAGTGGCTGAGGGGTTGTGGGAGCTTTGAAACAAAACCCTCCATTGCTGCAGCCTGCTTCACATTTAAACCTTGTCAGCATGGATGGAACAAGAGACAAAGTGAGAGACTCCTGTGTGGAATCTGACAGGGGAGAAGGCTGTTCACCAGCACTTGATAAGCCAGGAAATTCCCTTGCTGTATTTTTCAGCAATTTTCTCATCTCTGGAATGTCAGGTGGGTGTTAAAGCTTTCAAGTTGTTACCACCACAGGGACTCACTATGAAGGAGCAGCAAAGTCTGAGGGTAGCTCAACCACAGCCAGGCATCCAGCAGCTGTGAGGGAGAGCAGACACCAAGGATTGCTGCTGGAGGGAGTCTCTGGTCCTGCCACAGCCACTCAGTCCGTGGTGAGAGGAAGGCAAACAGAGAAACCCAAGTGGCAGTGGAAGCAGTAACATTAACGTCTTACAAGGGAGGTAAAAAATGAGCCATTTTTTTTTTTTAATCAGTTGGATTAGAGTGAAAAATGAGATGTGCTCTGAGAGATTTTGCAAATATCTAGCAGGTCTGTGGTTATGAGCTGCCAGGCTCCATGCCACACTAATGCTTGGTAAGTGGTAAATTACCCACATACTTCCTAGACCTGTGAGTTCAGCCTGGAATGTTAAATGGCTGATGCGGTATTTCCTTAGCAAAGATAGACACTTTGATTTTCTCAGCAGCTTTTCCCAAGCAGCACTCCTTCCTTTGCCACCTCTTCTCTGAGGGGCTGGGAGGCTGTTGAAGCACATGGTTTATTCTGTATCCCAAGAGCTGGCTTAGTCATTTAATGATTTTATATATCTCTATCTACATCTCCCTTCAGGGAAGAGAAAGGATAAAAGGTCTGCTGTTACGATACTATTCAAGTTAAAGCCATGCTCCCATTGAACTCACCCAGAGGAGAAGATTCCTAAGGAAAACTGTCATGGAAATGAATCCAAAGCTAGAGGTGGCCATTGGAACTACATAATAACTGTCCCATCTCTGTGCTGGAGTTTTCCCTGGGCTCCAAGGAGGCATCTGTGGCACCCCAGTGTCACCCAGGGCAGTGACCAGCCCACAGAATGCCTATATTAAGCTGGGGACATCCAACATCTCTGGAGGGTGCTTCTCCTCTCTGACATTTTGCCTGGTTGCTCAGGCAGGACTTAATCTCACCGTTTGGTTGCAGAAACAACACTCACAGTTGATTTCTATGTGGCAGCATCAGAGCCAAGACAGCCTGTTCAGAACATGAACACCTAGAGGCTACGAGTGGAGTCAGCTTCAGGGAACACTTCCAGCCCTACTTGATAGCCTTCCCTCTCCAAAGCCTCTGCTGGTGTTTAGCCAGGATCAGTGAATTACCAATCAGGTCAGCTATGATATGAACAATTTTGAACACAACCATAGTGCACTGAACCCACCACTGCCGTGAAAAAATGCCAGCAAGGATGAAGAATAAATCAGCTTGCCATTAAGCTAATGAGACCCATATGCTTGTGCAGTCAAATAAAAGTGAACTAAATGTACTGAAGAGCCAAAAAGCAGATGAATGAACCACGACAGACGTGCCCAAATCATGTTTAAAATGCAAACATTGGTATTTCTCACACTTTCTTCCCTTATCTAAATAAGGCATCTGGTAGAAGAGAACCTATTTTTGCCTTTCAGCTCATTCTCAAATGAATGAAGCAAAACCAACTTGAAATAATACCTACAGGCTGCTCCAATTACTGGAGACTGCAGACGGTTGGGGAGTCACAATCAAGACTTGCCATTGTGCTGGAAGCTGAGGCTGAAAGTCATTTATATCCAAATCTGTACAGATTCATCTGAGAATTTTTCTCCCCAAAAATGCAAACCACACAATTTTCTCCTGGGATGAAACGTTGGGTTTAGGGAATCCAGAAATAGTCACAGTCAGAAAAGACTTCAATACTAGAGAAATCATCCTCTATTTTCTGTTTTGTTTCCGTCTTATACAGAAGAAGAAGAAAAATGTAAGAGAAACAAACTGCCAGCTTTTATGAGCTTGATAATACTTTTTTTTAGGAAAGGTTTGTCTCAGGGAAGAGTTTTTCTTCCTTTGCTAAATGTTTGGGCTACTTGTTGCTATGCTCTTGCTCTTCTAACAGCTGCTCTCACTCACATTTGTTGCTCTGCAGGTTTGACAGATCAGTCCATCCTTCTCCACTAGTGATGTCATTTAGCTGGACAACTATGTCTTATAAATACTTGGGGCAGTGGGCTACAAGTTTCAGGAGAAATGTGCCAAAATTCCTCTCCTTCCCTTTGAAGGTGCCACTTTGAATCAACACAATTCTGGGAGATGAGTTAGCCCTCCTGCCTGCTGCAAAGAAAGGATGGAGCTTGCTGTTAGGCTGAGTGTGGTGGTTACAGCAGAAGCTCCTGGGTGTTGACATTTATCATGAAGAGCACTGTGGCTCAACTGTGAATTTGGGGCCATTTTAAAAGGACATCAGGGAAGGAGCTCTGTGTGGTGATGGCTGTTTGGGCTGAGGAAGAGGGCTCTTGGTCAATCACAGAATCAGAGAATGGTAGGGTTGGAAGGGACCTTTAGAGATCATTCAGTCCAACCCCTCTGCTAAAGCAGGTCACACCTAGATCAGGTCACTCAGAAACATGTCCAGCTGAGTTTTGAAGACCTCCACACACTCCCTGGGCAGCCTGGGCCAGGGTCTCTCACCCTTACAGTAAATAGGTTTTTCCTTGACTTTGTGGAACTTGCTGTGTTCCAGCTTTTGTCCATTACCCCTAGTCAATGCTATATTTGTGTGCTTGTGGGATGGATGTCAGCTTCCACGGTGATATCAGAGATTGAACTGGGAACAAGCATGAGCCCAGTATCAGATAGTCTTCTTGTCACACATTTTATGTAGCATGACACATATGTAATATACCAGGCATATATCACGTGCCAGGCTTATAGGGCCAAGTGCATGATACTGAACAGTGTTTGGCTCAACAGCAGTCAGATGGATTTTCATATCTGCTTTTTTTGGCTTTTTTCTAATGTTTTAAGGAGCAGAAAGAAAAACTTCACCTTTTTCCTTGGCTTCCTTTTGGACTATCTTCCAGAAAGCCAAAAAGCTCCAAACATTCATCACATTTAGTTTCACTCACAACGCCCTCTGAGAATGGAGGCTTAAATAGCCAGCAGGCACAGACATAGCATCAGAAACAGACACTTTACCAGTGTACCCATCTGATGTGCAGCAGCAAGACATGTAAATGTTTGGAAAAGATGTTTATGGGCTTTAACCAAGTACAGATTTTCACAAAAACTGTTTTCAAACTATTTGGTAGCTTAGACTCTTTCTCTCTGCATCTTGAAGTAGGAAGGTAGAGCTTAAAGCTATGAAATAATAAGAACTGAGCCCAGAACTGAAGGTGAATGTAGATGTCTGATCTAGGTGAACCTGCTTCTGCAGGGGCGTTGGACTAGATGATCTCTAAAGGTCCCTTCCAACCATTCTATGATTCTACGTACTGGAGCTGTGCTAGTTAACACCAGCTAAGGATTTGGCTTTCAGCCTCTATGTGTTATCTGATTTCACAAGTTTGTTGTTGTTGTTGTTGTGGTTTTGGTTTTGGTTTTGTTTATATCTCCACGTTTGCTGTTCTGGGATTTGACTGCATTGCAACATCTCCAGCTAGAAGCCTGTCAAAGAGCTTGCTGACAAAGGCTTTCTGTGGTCCATGTTACAGCTACAACATCACTGAAATATAACCTTGTGTTTAGAGAGGATGCTCTAAGAATACTCTAAGTGTTGATTATCTGACACTTCTCCAGCTGAAGCATGGCACTATCACATGCTGGCATCAGCTGGCAAACTATTACAAGCCACTAATGACAATTTCCTTCCCTCATATCATATTGTAAATGCATTAACAGATCACAACTGTAGCTCATGTATTTCTTAGCAGATGAAAGGAAGTAATCCTCCTCCAGACTAACTGAACTGAAATGGTAGTGCCATTCCTGACTCACTAGGACTAAAGAAAAGGTCTCTTTTATGATTCCAGGCCGAGGAGAATAGTGGTATTTTCCTGTTTCTTCTCAGTAACCAAAGAGGTTCTGTTTGGGAGATCATATTAACCACCCTCATGAAGTGCACCATATGTTTCACTCTTTTTTAAATCACTGTAGCCTTTACAATTTCAGCTAAATGTCATACTTAGTGCTTTGTTTTACAATTAAATATCTCCTTTGGGGACATCTTAAAATCTTTTCCTCCCCTCATCTGTGAAGCATAAAGGAGAACTGCAGATTTACATTACTATGGGCAAACAACAGTTTTGTTTGGAAAACAAACTTTAAACTATTATTGTATCAAGATGCAAGTTTATTAACTGCTGTGTTGATGCCACAGCAAGGTAGGAGACTTTCTCTTCTCTCTCTCCCTCTTAGGCAATGCCCTTGTGTAAGCCAAAGCCTCATTTGAAGATAAAGATCTACACAAAACAAAAAAGGCAGCATCAGCTCAGGTCTCCACACGCTTTTAAAACGTCAAAACTGAGAGCTGAGGATGAATGTATGTCTCTAGCAGACTTTCAGTAACTGCTGAAGAACTCCAACCTATTCACAGCTCTGTCCCACTCCTCAAACCCACACGTACTTCCTGCAAAGTGCTTTGCACACAGACATGTCTCATTAAAAAAGAAATAGTAATTGCTTAAATAACATCCAGCTTAAATTTAGCTCTCGTGTGGAGACTGTTAAAGTTTTGCTGGAAAACTTCTAAATGTGAGGCAATGCCTGGGTGCAGGGTTGGAAACACAAGTTCCTCTGCCACAGGGTTTGGCGTCAGAGGATCTTTGAGCTGTTCCCAAGCACTGATTAAACTTCACAGCTTCCCTTGTAAGATAAATAAGGGATTAACCTCACTTTGCATGCAACACCTCAGGGTGAAATTCAACAGCAGTGTGACTAAAGGTGAGCCAGAGCTGCTTGTGACTGGAGGTCTAGCCTAGTAGCGTACTGGGTATTGGTTTGGCTTTACCCAAAGCCATGAGGAGTAGGAGCTACTCCTCATCACAGTTGTCACAAATACAAAACCTTCATGACATCAATTTCCAGCATCTTGGTTTGTGCTACTTTATGTAGATAATGCTTCAGAGGGAAATCTTGTTTACCTTTTCCTCTTCCATGATGACTGATGCTCCCTGTGTGCTGTTGGCATTGCAGTTGTGGGGAAACAATTTATTGATGATTAAAGCAGAGACAGTCAGAAGCCAAAACGTGAAACAGCTTCTCCCCTGTTCTGAGTGTCACAGGGCTGTTTCTAGCACTTTTTTTTTTTTTTCACAAAGCAGTGTGGCATTCTCTTGACCTCCTCTCCCCAGAGTCCTGCCAGTCCCTGCAGCAGGGCTTGGGCAGAGGCTGCTGGAACAGGCCCTGGCCTTTCCTCACAGAGGCCCCCACAGCCTTCACACGGACACCCAGCACAAGGATAAACAAGGAATCGGCTTTCTGGTGTGGGAACCATACAGAGTGAAAGCCACTGCGCTGCTCCAGAGGTGTTGCAAAAGCAGAGAGTGAAGGCGGATGCCAGGAGGCAGGAAGGATGGCTGTGGCTGCAGGGGTACGCTCTCTCTACTCCTACTTCTGTTATTTTATGTGGCAGGAGTTGTATCTCGCTCATCTTGGAAGACTGTACTCTAGCTGGTCCCTTATTCCCCAATCTGACACTCTCCCCTGATGTCAGAGGCTCGCTGGTCTGGCAGAGTCCCATCCTCAGGGGTCTGCCAGCTTTACTCCTGTGTTTTCTCTTCATCTTAGCCCCGGGAACCAGGGTGTGACTCAATGAACACCCTTGCTCTCAACAGTTTGCCTTTGGCACCTGTGTGGCCCTCTCTCCTCCTACTAACACCTGGCTTGTGTTAAAATCAGGGAGAGGAAACAAGATCCCCCTTTAGTGGCTGGGATTTGCACAGGCTTCATGTGTGGACTCTGGGTGTTTTTTCCTCTCTCCTCATCCCCTGTGCAAGGGCAAAGTGTGGCTGAGATGAGCCTGGAGGTGAGCACAGGTAAGCGGGGTCTCTTTCTCCTGAGTAGTGACCACACTGCTTTGGTAAGATCAGTTTTCAGATCTCAACAACAACAAAAAGAATGAATGAAACAAAATTTCCTGTGAAAGGCTACCAAGACGATCAGGGGATTGGAACAGCTGTCTTACGGGAAAAGGCTGTGAGACCTGGGATTGTTCAGCCTGAAGAAGAGAAGGTTGAGGACAGACCTTATCAGTGCTGATAAACACTTAAAGGGCAAGTAACAAGAGGATGGGGTCAGTCTTTGTTCTGTGGTGGCCAGTGACAGGACAAGAGGCAGCAGGCACAAGCAAGAACACAAAAAGCTCCACTGGAACATGAAGAGAAACTTCTTTGTTGTTGAGGTGAGGGATCCCTGGCCCAGGCTGCCCAGGAAGGGTGTGGAGGCTCCTTCTTGGGACGTTTCCAAACTGTCTTGACATGTTCCTGTGCCCCCGATCAAGGGGAACATGCTTTAACAGAGGAGTTGGGCTGGGTGAACTCTGCGGGGTTCTTTCCACCCCCACTATTTGAGGATAATGTGATTCTTACATTGGAAACCATTGGAATGGAATCTGTAGGCAGTTGAGGTTCTGCCTATTGCTGCCTGAAAACTTCTTTAGAGCAACACTTGCCCAGAATCCATAATGTGTCAAGAGAACAGCCCAGCCTGCTGCAGGTCAGACCCTCACTGCACAGGGACTTCTTCTTTTTTTTTTCCTTTCTGGTTGTTATAAAACTAAAGCACCACAGTTTTCATTCTCTCTGGCATTGTTAAGGAGAAACAGTGATATAGGAATATCCCTAAACAGTTTACATCTGTGTTCTGAATCTTGACAAAAACACCCAGCCAAATTTCAGGAGAGAAACTGGAGACAGCTGTGAAAGGGGCGTTGCTGCTGTCTGTTTTACAGGGTCATCTATTCCCCTCAGTAGTAACAGGAGAATTACATCCAAGGCAATCAAGAGTTGGCCTTTGAGTGCAAAGTAACCAGGGCCACATAGTATTACAGCCTTGTTACTTTCCTACACAGCATCATCCATAAATTCAGCAAAGAAATATGTGCTGCGTGTAAATCTCTATTGCATGGATCCAGCTCCAAAGCTGCAGCAGAAAAAAAAAATACCAAAATGAAACATCTCAGTTGGATTTTTCCAGAGTAGGTAACGTTGTGACTCCTTTTTCACACAAAATCAGCTTGGTTCAAAGTTAAAAAGGGTATATTTGTGCAGGATGACAACTTCAAATAGTCCCTGTGGGGCTCATGAGATGGTTTTACAAAGAACTTGGCTCACTGTGTGTCTGTGCTGCCCAACAACAGGGATGTTTTGCCTCACTAGATGATAACTTTCACATGTGGTTAGAGATCCATCATGGTAGAAGTCAGCCTTAACCAGCTCACATGGCCTCCAGCTTTCCAAGATTAAATCATCAGGGCTCTAGGCTGATTCAAGTTTTTATTAGCTCCACACCTTATCCAATTTGGGAAGCCTCTAATATGAATGAAGTCTTGTTGCTGGCTGGAGGAGAGATATTGTCTGTCAGCACTTGGTGACAGTCACCCCTTTCCCCACAGCAATCAAAATACAACTTTACTTGTTTCTTTGCCTCATTTGCATTTTAAAACAAGCAAGGAAATCAGCAGTGACAATTGCATGCTAAGAAACAGTAGGTTAGCTTAGCTTCTAACCTAGTTGGTTTGGTTTAGGGCAAGGCTGGTTTTCTGTGGGAAAGGTGCTGAAAGGCTGAAGCTGATGATTTTTACTAGATAATAACTTTGGGGGGAAAAAACCCAAAAATTATATTCTAGTGGTGGCAACCACTGCCTGGTGGGATCAAGAGACAGAACCAGCAGCTGGTGCCACATCTGTACCCATGCTGGTTTGTTACTAGAGAGCAGTGTGGCACAGCTCTGTCAACCTCCAAATTGGCTCCACATCCAGATTAAGGCAGCTTCTTGGATGCTTTAATGATAATGGTTTGCAATAACTACTGAAAAGTATTAGGGAAAGGCATTGCCTGTGATGCTCCTTGGGGAGAGGAGGCAGCATCAGACCTGCACAGGGGGTAACTTTGTGACATCTGGGGAAATAGCCATTCAAGTGGTTTGTTTGTAGAGTAGGTATTTATTACAAACACAGGATGTTAGCAGGGCTTGGACCCTGCATTCTTGGCCTCAATAAAAACACTCTTATTTGAGCTATCCACTAGAGGAAAACAGTCATCTGTGTCAAGCAGTTATAAGGGTTTACACACTCTTTTGTCAAAGGGGGCCATGCTGTACCTTCCAAATGCACAGCTCTCTGTGCTGCAGGTCTCTGGCTGTGCAGGCTGAGCCAAAATCCAGTGGCAGTCTCTGCCTTAGTCTCATGTGGCACTACAGCTGGGGTCACAAAGGCTCTTCACAACAATGCATGTGCTGGTGAGAACAGGCTCCTGTGTGAGTTGTATGTGAGAGATGGAGCAGATGAGACAAAGAAACAGCCTCTGTTTAACAAGGTGGTGTAAAATGCTGCTGGGGTTTGGGATTCTGCTGGAGAACAGAGAACTGGGTAAGTCTTCAACAGTGCTTCCTTCTGCACTTGTGAGCCTTAGAGATGAGTCTTCTTTGTGAATGCAGTGGGTTTGAAGGGCTGTATGTTTCTGGCAACTTGGGTAGTGGGAAAAGGCAATTGAGAACTCCAGAGAGCAAAGCAGAAAGTTGGGAAATGGTGCTTCCCATGCAGTGAAACACAGAAGTACCACATGGAAATCACACCTTGTTTCAGGGATGAAAGACACAATCTTTCCCTTCGAACTGGTGATGGAGTGGGTTATGGGTATGACAACCTTGAGACTGGAATCTGGGTCAGAATATTCAGGTTCAGAAAGAAAAATGAATGTGTAGTTTGGAAAGGAAAGAAGGAGATCCTGCATGGGCTGGTACATGTGAAAAGCACACAGAACTGATGCTGTGGATGTGGGAGTGAACCCCAGAGTCTACAAGAGCAGAAATATGAGTGCACAAAAATGTGCCTGCAGGGCTGTCTGTGATGAATGCACATAATGCCATTTTGGAGAGTTCTGATGCATAGGCAGGGTGCAAATGGGCAAAGACACTGACTTCAGCAGCAGCAGCTCCTCTTGATAGCTACAGGATCCTGCAGAGATGGATACATGCTCAACTTGGCAGCAATTATTAATTTTAAGGTGGCCATACAAACATGAGTCACCACACTGCTGTGAGTAGAAATATTTCCACAAAGGGAAAAGCTCCTGGCAGTAGGAGATGAGCAGGTTAAGCTTCAGCAGTGGGGAGGTTTGTAAACTAAATATCTAAGGAAAGGCATTACAGAAAATAGCAATTCACTTCAGGTTAAAAGCCCAGCAAGTCCTCGCTTGCTCTGAAAGGGCAAGGGATTAGAAAGAAAAAAGCCCCCACAAATCTAAGGGAGAGCTTAAAGTTATCCCCACCATCCTGCCTGGGGCTGGCTGCATGTCCCTGCAGCCCCTCCAGTGTCATCCCTCCTCCTTCCCTGGCAGGTGGCTGCTGTGCTTCTCCTCACTTGTGCGGCACTGGAGGCTGTCAGGGCACAGAGCCCTGGCAGTTCTGCACCTCTGGCAGCACCCTGAGCTCATGCCTCATCCAAATTGGACCTGGAGAAGCAATGGTCTGATGTTACCAAACAGGGTCCCTTTGCTGCCTCTGTTTGCTTTGCTTTCAGTCCCTCTCCTTGTTTTGCTGCCTGGTTGCTCAGTCCATTGGCATATGTCCTGACCCTTAATTCTCCCTTTGCTATTGTATAGCTCTGGGCAATGGTGCTTATTTGCCCTGTCAGTACATCCTCTACAGACAAGTTACCATCTCTTGACATGCATCCATAGGGGACAAAACTGTAAGAGGACTCCAGACTTTAAAAACTCTCTAAGAAGAGCAGTGTAGAGCCTGCACAGCTCTGCAGGGTGTCCCAGCCCTGCTCGTGGTACAGCTGCTGACTTCCCCTTACTTTCTTCTTTTAACCTGTGGCCACCCTGACTTTCACACTGGCTGTTGTCCTGCATCCTACCTACTGCTATATCCAGCAAGGCTGGGTGCAGTGCTGACAGGTCTCTGCACCCACAGAGAGCCCTGCTGACGTTAGCAGAGCTGGATGTGGGTGCAAAAACCCACATAAAAAAGAGCCCACACAGAAAAAGCCTGTGGGCTCTGGGTCCTAGCTGGCAACCTTCAGTATTTGTAATGCTCTGCTGAAATGACATCTCGATACTGTTACCCTTTCAAAATGAAGATTTTGCTCAGAGGAGGGCAGCTTCACAGGATGCAGGACATTGGAGGTCATTCTTATCTTGGCTATTGGGTTTGTTTTGTTTCCAACCTGCATGCAACTTGCTGTAGCAAAGCTGATGTGGATCTGAACAGTCTGTATCAGTCAGCTCATCCATCACAAAAAATAGAGTTTCATTTGGTTTCTGAAAACTTTCAAGGTCATACCAAAAAAGGGCACAATAAAATGAAACTTGTTGCTTCAGTTGCATTTACAACTTCCTCACTCTCCAAATGTTCAGGTAGAGAAGATCTTGTGAGAGGAACTGGGATGGTCAGGAGGAAATGGGAGATTGCCAGCAGGGATGAATGGGGAAAAATGCAACTGCATCTGCTCACCGCACATCTGTATGGATGTCAGATTGGAGTCACTAATGCTTCATCAGAAATCAGTCCAAACCAAAGTGGGACCGACATGATTGGCTGGGGGTTCTTGGGAACTTCACATGTGACCATAACGAAGGTAACAAGAGCTGGAAGAGGGTATTTTGTACCTGTTTCTGTGGCTATGGGGTACAGGAAGAGCTCACCTTGGCAGAGCATTTGTCTCAGTAGCATTTGCAGATTGAAAATTCATTGATGATGTGACGTTTGCTGGCATCAGCGTGCTGGTTTCTGACAGCCATGCTTCCCATTGTATACTTATTGATTTGACAACACTGAATAGTTTCAAGTCAGGTTCCAAGACAGAGATCATTCTCATGCCATTTGTCTTGAAGAGCCATTTGATCTCACCTTTGGGTACGTTTCTCAGGCATTTGCAGTGAAATGTCAGAGTCTGAAAGAATACCTTCTCAAATGCTGCTTATAATTATCAATACATTAAATTAACAGCAAGTCCCTGATGGGCACACGTGCTCCTTGCTCAAACAATTATGCTTTACTCTCTTTCCCATGTATGACTTCACTTCCTCCAAAGGACACTGAATGGGTACAGTACTGAATTTAACCCAATACCTGCAGAAAAACTTGGCTGATGAGAAAGAAAGGGAGATACTGTTTCCCTCCTAAACTGTCCAAGTAGGTAATTCTCACTTTGCATTCATCCAGCACTGCAGGAATCTTCCCTTGCAAGCTGTTTCTTTCACTTTCCACTGTTAAGAGTTCACCCATGCAGGTCACAGCAAATCTGTGCGAGTCCTGGTGATCAGAAATCTCCAGAATAGTAGGAGCTTTTCTCTGCTGAGTTCAGAGCAGACACAGATTGCAATTGATTTGTTTGGGTTGGTCTAGTCTGTAAATTGTGCAATTTTTCTCGCATTTCAAGTGTGTGGGAATGTTGCCTCTCTGCTGTTTCAGAGCAGCAACACGTGCTAGAAGCTTATCACAGAATGGCAGGGTTGGAAGGGACCTTTAGAGATCATCCAGTCCAACCACCCTGCCAAAGCAGGTCCCACCTAGATCAGGTCACACAGGAACGTGTCCAGGCGGGTTTGGAAGACCTCCTGAGAAGGAGCCTCCACACCCTCCCTGGGCAGTCTGGGCCAGGGCTCCCTCACTTCAGCACCAAATGAGTTTCTCCTTGTGTTTCTTGTGGAACTTTTTTGTTCCAGCTTTTTGCCCATTTCCCCTTGTCCTGTTACTGGACACAACAGAAAAAAAAGTGTTGTCCCATCCCCTTGACATGTATCTTTTAAGTATTAATGAGATCCTTCCTCAGTCTCCTCCAGGCTGAACAGCCCCAGGTCCTGCATCCTTTTCTCCTCACAGAGATGCTCCAGTCCCCTGATCATCTTGGTGGCCCTGTACTGGCCTCTCTCCAGCAGTTCCCTGTCCCTCTTGAACTGAATAGCCCAGAACTGGACACAGGACTCCAGATGAGGCTTCAGCAGCTATGGCAGAGCAGAGGGGGAGTAAAACCTCCCTTGACCTGCTGCCCACACTCTTCTTGATGTCCCCAGGATGCCATTGGCCTTCTTGCCCATGGAGGCGCATTGATGCTCATGGTTAATTTATTATCAACCAGGACTCTCAGATTCCTCTCAGCAGAGCTGCTCTCCAGCAGGTCAATTTGCAGCCTGTCCTGGTGCAGGGGGTTGTTCCTCCCCAGGAACAATGCAGAGAATAAAAGATGTACATTTCCTATATGAGATGTACATTTCTTACCTTTCTCAGGCATGCACTACAATAAAAGGCATGCTGTTGGATGGCCTGACTTTGCCCAAGTAGGCACTGTTTGCTGTTGCTTCATGACATCTTCTCCAATTTCTGAAAACCTGTGGTTGGATGAGGACACATGTGGAAATATTTCAGTCTGAGCCTGCCTGCACTTGACAGTTGTTGAGCTCTGTTCCCTGGTTGTTCAGCCAGAGCAGCAGCACTTTAAAGTGGGAATGTTGTAGTCATGTGGGAGAGAGTGTCATGGAAGAGATGTGGCAAGAGTTCCTACTCTTTGCAGATGCAGGAGAAAAATGGGTAGAGGATGCTGGTGATGTGGTTCCCACTGGCCTGCACATACAAAATTGTTGCTTAGGAAACACTAAAGACTTTTTATTTGTTGTTTTGTGGGATTTTGTGGATCCTGAAATGTCCCATCTTCTCTCTCCTGAAGTGGTTCTTCTTCTTTGGGGCTTTTATTTGGAAAAAGCTGCAGTTGCTTCTAAGAGGGTCAAGTTTTCTCTAAGATTAACTGCACCATGAACAGAGGCATCTCGGTGTGTTCCAGTTGCTACCCCTCTCCCCTTCAACACCCAATGCACAGCTCAGAGTTTCAGGAGCATCAGAGATGCAAAAAAAAATATGGCAGAATGAAAGTCCAGCAGAACATCTCTCCTCCTTAAATCAGACTTTCAAGCTTTGCTTTCCAAAGCCAGTCCCTGAGTGGGTATGTGCTAATCCCACCAACGATGACGGCTGCTCTGCATCTTTGTGCGGATTCACATGACCTGCCTTATCCTTTCAGTCCCCAAACAGCGAGGGTTTTTTTGGTCAGTTTTCTTTCTTTCAGAAATGATGGATATTTCCCTTTAGCTTAATTCAATGAAATCTTGGATGTGTTAGTTCCTCAGAGTCACTCGAAGTCAATGCAAAATATTTGAAGTGATCTTATGATCTTTAAAACAAATTGCTCTGTTTCTCAGCCATGATTTTTCTCTGGCAAATGGAGTGAGAGCACTGCCTGAGGATAGGCCACCAGCATAGGACTTCATCTTTTGCTTTAGTTTGGATTTTGACTCTCTTTTTTTTTTTTGCAGCCATTTTGCTCTGCTGTGATGAGGAGTCTGTGGACTCTGCAGTAAGGTCCTTAGGGGCTATGTGGCATCTGTTACTGCTGATTCACACAGATATGCAGGGGGAGGAATTGGTTTTTCTCGGTGATATATCAAAAGATCATTGGCAGAGCAGGGTAGAGTCTGCTCCCTGTGTCACAGCTGTCCACCCTCACAGTGCCATTGCTCTCCTTCAGCTCAAACCTCAGCTGCTGGACATAAAACTAAGACCCTGCAAGTGACTTCCCCACACCTCTCCTCTGCTAAGGATGTACCAACAAATGCTGAGCCTGTGGTCATGTTTCCTCCTGCAGCTTCCCGTCATTGCTGTACATTTAGGAATAGCCAAGAGCACTGGAGATGCTGCTGTACCTGTGGTGAGCAGGATTTGTAACTTCTATCTTTAATGGCTCTGGTTGTTGGCATCTGCTGCTGCCTCTGCCTTTGTTGGTTGTGTCAATGGAGTAAAAGTGTTGCTAACAATCAATGGGTGTTTCAGGGAGAGGAAACCTCATTTTGAAGATCTGAGATAATCAGGGGTGCAGCTTGCATCCTCTTCATAGATCTGAGGAAGGATTTGTGTGCCTGGAAGCTTCAGAAGTATTCTCCATGTGCATCGATTGGTCTGATGAGCAACTTCGCCTTGCTGAGGCCATCATGGCTTGAACAGCAAAAACTGCTGGGGTGATTTCAGGAGGCTCCTGTAATGCCTGTTCTAGTTTTATCACAGTTCTGGGGTTGACTCTGTTGGCCTCTCCTGGTCTTCCTCAAGCACGCGTGAGGAGTAAGGAGCTGGTAGACGTGGGCTCACTCCCAGCTCAATCACAGACCCAGTGCAAAGCTCAGATGAATGCTACTGCTGTCTCTGCTGCTTCCCAGCTGCTCCTAGTGCAGCTGGGTGACAGCAACTGGCACTCATGGGCTGTCACCTGATGACTGAAGGAGAGTGTAAGTGCTGCCTTCAGAGCAGCAGTGCTCACATCGCATCTTCCCAGAGGTACAGAGAAATCAGAGTCCTCTGCTCTTTCTATGCTTTCTTTTTTTCTCCTTTGTGTGAAATTCAGGACTGTGTCAGATCGTTTTTGGAGGGTTGATTGTTTTCTCACAAAGTAAATAGCATTTTTCTCTCTGGCTAAAGTTACACAATAATTTTGTGTAGTTACTCTGACCCTGAGGGTGTCCAGCAGCAGTGGACAGCAAACCCCCTCCCCACACACACAGTAACATCACACGAGAACACAGTCCTGCTTTCCCAAGCTTTGGCTGTGTCACAGTATTCAGAAATGGAAATTCTTACCCTGCTACTTTTCCCTAATTGTACACACATTTTGTCTGTGCAGATTTCAGACTTGCCCGTGAGTGGGAGCTTCTGAGAGCCAGAGGCAGCCCCAAAGTTTCTTCGATAGTGGTGCTGGCACAGACTGGCTGTGCTGCATTTGCTGTGAGGAACAGAGTGCAGGAGGAGCAGGGCATGATGAGGAACCTTCTCCCAGGGTGGCAGTGATGGGAGAAGGTGTCCAAGCAAGGAGCCCCCACCACCACCTACAGCATTAGATGCTGCTCCATCCCTTGGTTGCTGGACAAGGCAAGGCCAACAGCCAGACCAGGGGTACTCTGCAGGCAGCAGGCCACAATGCTTATGCTGGAGCAGGCTGGTGCTGCAGAGCTCTTTTGGCAAGGGCTGACCCAGCAGGTCATGCTTCCTATGCAAACAGAGCTGTTCTCTGCCGGAGCTTTGGTAGGCATTAAATGAGATGAGCAGCCAGGCTTGGATGCGTGCAGGAGGTTTGGTCATCCTCTTCCTCCCATAGCTAAATGCCTGAGAAGATGGAGGAGCTGTGTAGTCTGGGGACATTCAGAACCCACCTGGATGTGTTCCTATGTGACTTACTCTAGGTGGTCCTGCTCTGGCAGGGGGGTTGGGATAGATGATCTCTCAAGGTCCCTTTGAGCCTCTCTGATTCTGTGTGAGACCTGCCCAGCCGGCTTTGCCAGCGCTGCCTGCCCCAGGGGCTTGTGGCAGAGGATGGGGGCTGGTCCTACAGCCAGGCTGTGGGCTGGACACGGCTTGTGTGAAGGGCCAGCAAGGCAGGGGGCAGCTGAGCCGGGTGCCCCAAAGGGAAGTCCCAGAGCATCTCATCCAGGGTGAGACAGGCACTGGAGCGAGCCCGAGCTTGCAGGCACACTGATGGGCAGAAGGCACCCCAGGTTATTCCTAAGACCCTCTGAGGGATAGTTTCTCGATGACATAGTGCTGCTGTGACTTTGTTCTTCCCAGGGACTTGTCTCTAATTTATACCAGGATGGGTTTACCATAAACAGTCTCTATTGTCATATAAATACGACAACCCGACCCTCTCGATGTAAAGATTAGGATCCAAACCGCCAACTGCTTCTGTGCAGGTAAGTTTGGGGCCGCTCCGATCTCGGAAAGCTGCGGTGGGACGACAGGAAAGTGAAAAGTGTTTCTTAGCACAACGTCGAAGCTACTTTTTCGATTGCTTGAGGGGCCGAACCTGGGGAAGCCCGGCAGCAGAAGCAGCGGGCGCGGGGCTCGGCGCTCACCCCCCCCACAGCTCCTCATTTCTCTCTTTTTTTTTTTCAATCGCAACCCCCAGGAATCAGGCTGCAGGACTTTCTCCTTCCACGTGAACGTTACAAACAACGGCCGATCTCATTGTTGCAGCACGTCCAGCCCAGCTCCTCGGGCTTCACTCGCCTCCCTCCCGGGGCTGGTGCGGAGCGGGGCGCGGGGTGCGGAGCGGCGGCAGCCCCCCCAGTGCCGGGGCCAGCCCGAGGCTCCCGAGCCGCCGCTCAGCCCCCGCCGCAGCTTTCCGGCCCCTCCCTCCGCCTCCCGGGGTCCCCCTGCCCCTTCCCCCGAGCGGAGAGGAGCGGAGCAGCGCGGAGCGGTAAGTGCGGCGGCGGGGGCGCGGATCGGCCGCGCTCCGCGGAGAGGCAGCGCTGAGCCGCCCCCGCGGCACGTCCCGGGACGTCTGCTGCTGCTGCTCCCGCTGCTCCCGGGCGGAGCGCAGCCAGCTGCAGCCCCTCGGTGCGGGGCCACTCACCGCAGCACTTTGCTGGCCGTGGGACAAGCACGCAGAAAGTTCCTTACGCTGCCTCCTTCTCCTTTCTTTCCCCCCCCCCCTTTAACATTTATTGTTGTTGCTCCGAAAGTGCCAAATTGTCAAAGAAGTTGCTGTAGACGTTTCCGAGCCGTTGCTGTATTGAAAAAAACAAGGAGAGAGCAGCCCGCGCTTCGGTGGGAGTGTTGGCAAATCCAATGAATGTCGTTTGGAGGTGAGGGGTGGGGGGGGGGAATCTGGCAAAACCGTTCCCTAAAGGCGTTTCTCCGAGTTGTGCAGGCTTGTTTGCCTCGTGTGAGCTCAACGAAAGCCAACGGGAAGTTTGGAAGGAAGAGGAGAGATTGTGTGGGATAGCTGTAAGGAAAGCGCTTTCTGCTGGTGTCCTTGGGACTCCTGGGGCAAGTCCTCACCGGCTGCCTGCCTGGCACAGCGCAACCAGGGGCTGTGTTGGGGAGGCTGAGGAAACCAGGCTGGCAGGATGGGGACAGAAATCCAGCCTCTGGCAGGAGAACGGCTCCTGCTGTGCTCAGGGCTTGAGCGAGAGCCAGCCTGTCCTCTGCCCCTGCCTGTCCTCTGCCCCCCGCGCCTCCCCTCACCTTATCTCTTCCTCTTGTCACTCAAGGGCTTGTGCTGGAGCCTGCTGGTCCACCCAGAGCCCAGCACAGGGAGAGAGGCCAGAGGCCGTGTTGTGGGGCTGTACCACTTGCAGGAAGGTCCTTGGAGCTGGTATTGAGCTTATTTCTCTAAGCCTTGGGTACTGAAGGAAAGGTGTTAGTGCTGCAGTTAGGTGAGTACTGAGTTCAGTTTCTTTGCACCTGCAGGTGATGAAGGTGGTGCTTGTGAGTCAGTCTGTTCCTGGGGTTTTCTATCCCACCATCAGCACCTGAATGCTCTCCTTTCCTGCTCCTCGTCTTTGTTTTGAGCATCCTTATCCTCTGAGTTGCAGAAGGAGGCTATGGGCACATCCCATAGACGTGGCTTGGTTAAACTGCCATTTAACAACAAAACCAAAGATAACAGCTGTCAAGACATAAACCACCCTTATTAGTGGAATGGCTGGAACTATTTTTAGTAAGTAAGATTTTCCTCTAATGGCAGATGAAGGCCTATAGAGGCCCCCAAAAAAGGGCCTTTTAACTGTTTCTTTTCCCAAATGGAGTCAGCTGGACCTTCCAAGTCATGCTGAGGAGAATTACAGCAGCATTAATAGGGCTGGTTTTGGTGTAAAAACATCATCCAAAAATCACACCCTTAATTGGCATTACCCTGTTGGCAAACCTTTTCAGTGCTGCCTCATTCTTCAAAAGCCCTGTTATTTTAATTGTGTCCATGTATTGTGTCTCACAAGAAAGGCTCTGAGTGGGATTTACTGAATTCAGTGTGGTGGCTGGAGCTTTACCTTCTCCAGTAAAGACAAGAAAGCAGAGGAGGCCTTTCAGTCTTGGTAGCTCCCCGAGGACTTCATTTCTGTGGGGCTGCTGGTTTGAGTGTACTACAATAAGCTGCTTTGCAAGCTATACTGGGCTTAATAATGGGTAGATCATAGAATGGTGGGGGTTGGAAGGGACCTCTAAAGATCATCCAGTCCAACCCCCCTGCTAAAGCAGGTTCACCTAGATCAGGTCACGCAGGAAATGTGTGCAGGTGCGTTTTGAAAGCTTCAAGACAAGGAGGCTCCAAATCCTCCCTGGGCAGCTTTGCAGTCTATTTAAATACTAGGAAAACTGTTTCTCTTTTAATTGAGGTCAGTTTCTGTGATTGGAGAGGTGTCTCTTTTCCTTCCGTCCACCCACTTCAACACTTTCTCAGTGGCATTAGGGGATAACGTGGTACTTCTAATTTGAGGAGTAGTTGGAGTTGATGATTGTATAGGTCCTTTTCCAACCAAAATGATTCCGTGTTTCTATGGAATTTATCTGGTCTACTTGAAGCTGAAAGAAGCCCTCTTCAGGCAGCTTTGTGCATTGAGTAGGCAGGCAGCTCTTCAGAGGCTATAACGAGCTTGTTGGCATGAATGGTGACATTCCAGAGCCATCTGCATCTTCTATCCCACTGGACATGCAGCATGGCAGAGAGCAGCAGCACACACACCTGAGTGCTGGGTGGGTGAGCACAGCTGAGGATCAGTTGACCCACTGGCAAAGGCCTCTGAGCACAGGGGAGCCTGCACTGGATCTCTCATGAGTGTAGCTTTACTCCTGGAAGCCCAGTAGACATCCCAGGCTGGCTTTTGGCTCTGGTGGTAGGCTGTTACAGAGCAGCAGCAGCACAGAGTGGAAATGACATCTTCTCAGCTGTTCTCTCTCTGGCGGGTACTGAGCCCCAGTATTACCTTGTTTTGGAAATGCTTTCTTCTGCTGGACAGTTCCTCCAACCCAGGAGGGACAGGCCAGGCTACCAGAACTGCCTCAGTCTTGGGGACGTCCATTCCTCTGGTTTGCAGCAGGAGTGAGTAACTGCATCCCATCTCCAGGCTGTGACCTGCTTTCACTCAATGTCTAAAGTGATGCTTTTTGTGCCCTTTTTGTGTGTGCTGGAACCTGGAAGGGCTCCCGTGGCTCTTGTTGCTGTGGTGCCTGCTGTCTGCTTGCAGTTCCCAAAGCCTGCATGGACACTCTGGTGTTTGGAGGGTACCTTGGCTGTCCTTGTCATCCTTGTGCCTTTAGATTCGGCATCCAGGGCAAACCAAGCCAAGCCTGTTGCCAGCCATGCCTTTCACAGCTGCCTTCTTTCCTCTGTTCCAGGAGATGAGAAATGTTTACAATGGTGATCATCTCTTGCAAGCTGTTCTTTGGAAATTTTTCCATGCCTTAGAGTTTCTTCCCTTAGTTTGTGGGTGAGAGGTGGGATTTAACTGCTTCTGGCAATCCCAGAAGTGTCCCGTAAATTATCCAGAGATGTTTGTGGTTGCTGAAAGACTTACAGTGGGCAGATGCTTTCCTACAGCTGCCTTCAGGCTTTTTTGACATCACACCCTGAAGAAACCAGAGTACCTGCTAGCTGGCCATGCAGTGCTGGAGGCTACCTGTCTCTCCTACAAGCCTTTGACCTTGGGGCAACCATGATGTGTCCCAGGAGAGGCTTATGCCCACCAGGAACTCCCCTTCCCTCTCTGTCTCAGGGCTGAGCCATACTGAGGTGTTACTTTCCTAAGTTGTACGCAGATCCTTGAGGGCACAAAGAACCTTGACCCTCAGTTATTCTGCCTCTTATCTCCCCTTAGAAGTACCAGGAGCCCATGTGTTTAGAACAAAGCTCTGATATAGTGATGTGGTCTCATGCATTTACTTTTGTTTAGCTTTTCCCCTCATTCTCTTGCATTAGAAATCTGGATTTCCTTCCAGCTCATTGGCATCACATTAACCTTTCTTTTGGAGGAAGTGACATGATGCCTTTAATAACAGGGGCCTGCATTTTCCATCCCAAGAGCTACTTTTCCTATTCCATGTTTGTATAGATGAGGAGCTAAAAGCAAGAAACTTCTGAAAGGGGCTTTCCAAGAAGTGGTTTGTTTTCTCCTGTGTACATTATTGTGGCCTTTTTGCAAGGAGTCAAACTGTGGAAACAAACATGAAGATGTGAAGAAATTGCAGCTCACTTGTGGCCTGGACCCACTCCTCCCACTGAACATGATTAGAGCAAGACCAGACCCTCTGAGGTACCTTTTCATTATGAACCTAATATATTATTCATGAAAATTAAGCTGTCTTAATTACACCTCTTGGTCTGCTTCGAGACAGATGTACATTCCTGTCTGTCTTGTTTGCTAATGAGGCCTATGAAGTGAATCCAAAATCAGGAAGAAGTTTAAGCACCATCACTAATCCCTGACTTCCTTGCCCAGGTTTGACCTCCCTGTGTCAGGCCTTCCCTGGGCATGAAGGTTTGCCTGGGAGATGTCACTGATGTCTAAGGCTGGGTGCACTAAAGCCCGTGGCTTTCATCAGTGTGGGCTCATTTTGGTGACCAGTGGCAGGCAGAGACTGCTGAACCGTCCAAACCAGGGCCAGGAGCCCATTGTTGCTGGGCTGTGGATGGGGATAGGAGCTTGAGAAGCGGTTCCCAGCACGGTGCATCAATGTGTCCAACCTCAGGGCACTCCAGGGAGAGAAGGCATCACAGAATCACAGAATGGTGGGGGTTGGAAGGGACCTCTAGAGCTCATCCAGCCCAACTCCCTGCTAAAGCAGGTTCACCTAGATCAGGTCACACAGGAACGTGTCCAGGTGGGTTTAGAAAACTGAGAATGAGCCTCCACACTCTCCCTGGGCAGCCTGGGCCAAGGTCCCTCACCTCCACATCGAAGTTTTTCCTTATATTTAAGTGGAACCTTTTTATGTTCCAGCTTGTGCTGGTTACCCTGTGTCTTATCACTTGGGACAACAAAAAATAGTGCTGCCTCATCTTCTTGACACATACCTTTTAAATACTTGTAAATATTAATGAGATTCCCTCAGCCTTCTCGTCTCCAGGCTGAACAGCCTCAGCCTTTCCTTGTATGGAAGATCCTCCAGTCCCCTGATCATCTTGGTGGCCCTGCGCTGGCCTCTCTCCAGCAGTTCCCTGTCCCTCTTGAGCTGGGGAGTCACACACTCCTTTTTGTGAAGTGAAGGCTTAAAAAGTGACCCTTCTCACCTCATAGACCCTTTCCTATTTTGATAGGACTTTTTAATATTTGCTTTCCTTCTCTAGCATGCATTTTCTTTTAGTTGAGTTCTGGTTTTTACTCTTGGCTCTATACAGTGAACACCTCTTGGACATAAGGAGCTCGTCTTCTCCTGCTAACTCCTTACACTCACACACATGTAGTCAAAAAAAGAGGGGTTTAATGTGTTTTTGTCTAGACTGTGATGGAAGGAGAGAGAGAGAGAAAAAGCATATTCCTGCATCCATGGTTTTTGGAAGGAGAAAATATAGCCAGCAAAGATTGTATCCCCAACAGAGCTGGCAGAAGGGGTATTACAGGTGTTTTTAATCCACCTCACTGCAAAGTCAACGAGGTTGGCTCTAACCACCTTTGGTTTTGACTTAAAGTAGCTGAGTGTGCACTAGCACAGTGAATGTTCTCTCTCACTCCTGCCAGCCATGCAGTGTGGGACGACCAGCCAGGCGTTGGTCCTTGGCCAGCTCCTGCTCTAGCCACAGCCAGGAGAGACCCTCTGCGTGTCTCCCCAGGCTTTACCGGGAAGCCCTTTGTCCAGTATCAACCATGTTTGTCAGGCACAGCTTAAGATGTGCCCCTCATGCCCTCATTTGTGCTGTCCTAGGTCATTTCAGCTTGGCACCTATCCATCCCAGCTCTGAGCTCAGGTCCCATTAACTGTTCTTTCTGGAACTTTCACAGGTCATTGGTGCTTTTGCCATCATGAGTTGAGACCGGCTGAGCTCCTTCAGTCTGTCTGTGTATTTCAGGCTGAACAGCTATTTTACACATGACAGGGCAGATTTCTTCATTTACCTGAGGGTTTGTGAACCATTGAGGCTGGTGCTGGATCTGCTGGAGCTTTAGAGGATGCCTGTGAGATCTGAATTCCCATTTAAATTAAAAGGCAATTTGTTGTCTGTGACAATCCCATTTGAAGTGTTTTACGGAAACAGCTTTCAGGACTTTTGCTTTCCTGTGCTTTTGGAGGCCTGGTTGCATACAAAAATAGAAGTTGGAAGGCAGAAAATTACTGTTGTGCTGGTGTCATGAATCTTTAGATGGGAGACAGACAGAATGTATGTAAAAACCCTGGTGTGATGTGTAGCCTGAAACCATTTCACAGGAGAATGCTACATGAAATGTATGTCTGGAATGGGGGGAAAAAACAAACCCAGTTCTGGAAAGGATGGCTTTTTGATTTTTGAAGAATTAGAAAGAACTGTTTGGAAATGATTAATTATTGTCACGTGTGAGTGCTGTAAAGCCTCATCTACTCACAGTAGTATTTCAAACGATCTGAAGTTGTTTGCTCAAGGTTTGCTTTTACCATGTCATTAAATGTCATGGATTTGTTCCAGCTGTCCTCCACAAATGTATCACTCATGGTGGATTTTGCATGGGAACAGGCTGCCAGGTTTTAGTTTTGATACCAAAGCCCAATTCTAGTTTATTTTTAATATACGTTTCCTTGGCTTTTTTTTTTTTTTTTGGTATTACTGGCTTTTAATGGAATTGGCAGAGAAGATGCTAGCAGGTCTACTGGGCAAAGTTATTGGGCCTGGCTTGCACCTTCTGAAACCCCTTGAGACTGGGGTGGGCATCTGTGCAGATATCTGACCCCTCTGACCACTGCCAGAGCTCTTTCCCTGGTCACTGCCTCCTGGCAGGAGGTAACAGCCCTGGGATCTGCTGGCTGCAGTGTCCACATCAGCATTTCCTAATTTGCTTTAGGCAAACCCAAGTGGATTATCTCAAGCCACTAATTAGACTATTGAAGATAATCCTGGTGGCTTTGGGTTTGCCTCTCCCCTTCCTGAAGTGAATCAGGGAGGACTGTGCGAGGCTGTTCAAGCAGCCACATCTGAAGGGAGCTGGGCTGCTGTGGGGTGTAAGGACCCGCAGCTGGAGGTGTCCTCACCAGCACAGCTGCAGTTGAGAGGCAGGGAATAGTTACCATGGGCTCATTAACAGCCTCCTGAAGTCATAACTGAAGGAGAACTTCTTTCTTACTGAGCTGCTGAGGTTTGCCCAGGGGCTGTACCAGGTCTGTCAAGGCTTATTTTTCACTTATTCCTTTTTCCTAAGCAGAGCACTCACATTTGGTAGCATATCATGTGTTTCTATCTCATTTGCCTCACGCGTGGAGTGTGTCATGTCATCAATACAACACTCTGATGGTCTTGAAAGGCTGGGTGTGATTAATGTATAAAACTTGGGTGGCCACTGGGAAAGGAGATAGGCTGATGCTGTACAGCACAGGTTGCTTTGGAGGATTACCCCTCTATTCTAAATTGATAAATAGTGTAAATGGATCTGCTCAGTAAGAGGAATTGCAGTTTGCTCTGAAATATTATCTTGCCTT
Source organism: Urocolius indicus (assembly GCA_013401255.1). Taxonomy (NCBI): domain Eukaryota; kingdom Metazoa; phylum Chordata; class Aves; order Coliiformes; family Coliidae; genus Urocolius; species Urocolius indicus. Next base: position 22,216 of record WBNH01003610.1, on the reverse strand, counting down.
TAGGGCAAAACAAAAAATGCAGTGTGCTTTCTGACATGCTGTTTGGTTCCTGGGGCAGCTTGCCTGCGTATCCAGAAGGATGTGTCCTGTGGAAAGGGTTTGTAATGATTTGTGGGCTTTCCTGAAGTGCAGGTGCTAACAGTGAGAGCACATAACAGCAAGGTCTTTCCATTTTCATTAAGATTCTTGCATTCTTGTCAAAGTCTTGACATAGTATTGTACACCCTGGGGAGTTGCAAGTGTCTGAATAGTTAGGATGTGTAAAAGACCAAGAACATGTAATAATATCTCTTCGGTCTAGGCAAACAGGTTGGGTGCATTGCTTTTTGTTCCTGTGTTTAAGTAGGATGAATTAAGATGCTAGTGATCAAAAAGGAAACTCCCTGCTCTGTACTTAACATTTACTAAAACCTCTTCTTCTGTAAACAGTGAAAAAATGAATTAGCACTTTATGGTGTTTATAATGAGGGTGAAACCTGCCTCTGGACTAGTCAGTTGCATGTATTTAATCCTAGCTTTGGTTCCATTCCTGCAGTTTGTGGTTGCTTGTCTCTGAGGCTAGAGGCAGCATTTTGGTTGCATATCTTGTGCAGCCCTGGGCACTGTGATGCTTTTACATGCAGCTGAGGTTCCATGTGCTGCCACAAGTGTGATAGGTCTTTGCACTGGAACAAAAACCCCACAAACCTAAAATAGGCAGTGAGTGTGTCAGGCAAGTGTGTGTTAAATAAAGTAGTCTCCACTGGGTTTAAAATGTGGTGTTGCCATTCCCTCTTAAGCCTGCTTTTCTAAAACTCATTTCAAGAGGCTAAATAACATCACTATCAGTAGCACCCCTATGTCTGAGCCCCAGTCCTAAGAGTACAAAGCATATGAGGTTCATCTTGATCACTAGGATGGGTGCAGAGCTAAGTGTTCACAGGCGAGGAAGTTTGCTGAGGATACTAAACTGAGGGGAGTGACTGACAGCCCTGAAGACTGTGCAGCCATTCAACGAGAGCTGGGTAGGCTGGAGAGTTGGGCACTGAGAAAACTAATATGTGGAATAAGAGCAAGTGCAGACTCTTGTATCTGGGAAAGAACAACACCTTGTACCAGCACAGGATGGGGAATGAACTGCTAGAGAATCGTGTAGGGGAAAGGGACCAGGAGGTGCTGGTGGGCAGCAGGGTGAGCCTAAGCCAGCAATGTGCCCTCGTGGCCAAGAAGGCCAGTGGCATCCTGGGGTGGATCAGAAGGTCAAGAGAGATTCTGCTCCCCCTCTACTCTGCCCTCGTGAGACCACATCTGGAATATTGTGTCCAGTTCTGGGCCCCTCGGTTCCAGAAGGACAGGGAGCTGCTGGAGAGAGTTCAGAGCAGGGCCACAAAGATGATGGACTGGAGCGTCTCCCTCTGATGAAAAGCTGAGGGAGCTGAGGCTCTGCAGCTTGGAGAAGACTGAGGGGTTACTTCATTAATGTTTACAAATCCATAAAGGGTGGGTGTGAGGAGGCTGGAGCCAGGCTGTGTGCAGTGATGGCCAATGACAGGACAAGGGGCAATGGGTACAAACTGGAACAGAAGAGGTTCCAAAGAAACACAAGGACAAACTTCTTCCCTGTTGAGGTGAGGGAGCCCTGGTAGGGGCTGCCCAGATGGGCTGTGGAGTCTTCTGATCTGGAGACATTCCAACCCAGCTGGACGAGTTCCTGTGTGCCCTGCTCTAGCTGGTGCTGCTCTGGCAGGGGAGTTGCACTGGATGAGCTTTCAAGGTCCTTTTCAGCCCTTGAGATTCTGTGAAGCCCTTGGGGCAGGAGCAGAGCCCAGGGTTTGTGTAATGATGCCAGTAACAACTGCTAGTTGTTTTTTCAATGTCTTTTTTGGTTTTCTCCTGATGGGTAAATTCAGTAGCTCTCATTTCCTCATGAAAAGAAAAGCAAAGTTACAGCAGTTAAATCACATCCTGTTTTCATCTTCCTTCAATTAGCACAGATTTGAAGTTGCAGAGTATCATCCATGTGACCTACTTCCACTCCTCTCCTTATTACCACTGATATTAGAACGATGGGAAAACTGAGACTACTGGCAAAATGGGTGGAAAACTAAATGTTTAATGTTTTGCTTGAACATTTTGTGGTTTCTCCTGAAATTCTTTGTCCAAAGCGAAGGATGTTCTTTGTTCTTTTGAGGGGAGGTTTGCTTTTTTTATTTGGAAAGAAAAAAATATGCAGTGTCACTGTGGATTGCAGAAGTTTCTACAGAAGTGGCACAAGGTCTGTGCAAAACCTTTGTCCTTAAAATCTGGGAAAGAGGGAGGACAGATAGAAACTGAAAAAAATGTGTCTGTTTTGGTGGTGACAGATGGTTTTGTTGGCAAGTTCTTCCAAATCCATTCAGAATCAAAGTGTTAGTGATTTGGAAAAAAATCTCAAAATGGAGTGATTTCACATGACTGCCCCCCCCCCCCCCCTCCTTGGAAGCTTCAGAGTTATGTGTCCTTTGCTCCAGCACAATTCCCACTGAAGAAATACTTCAAGACCCAAGATTATGGATTCTTGTTAAAACTGTCAGTTGTTGCTTCTTGGGTACTTCACAAAGCTGTGTTTATATATCTTAATCTTACATGTGTTTGATCATGTAAAGCAGGATTAAGATATATGAAATCAGGCATTCGTGGATTTGTTTGGAGTCTGGAAAAGATGTGAAGTGAACCACAAGATAGACAGTTGTTGCTCTGCTGACCTTGGAGGCTGGGAATGCCCAGACCCTTCAAGCTATATGGTTGAGTTCCCATCCAGAGTTCCCTGTGCCCTGGCTGTGTGGCACAGCGAGTGCTTCTTGGCCCTGCTCACAGCAATGGACACAGGGGATGGGCTGAAGGCAGTGGTAGGTTCCCTCTGCAGAGCTGCAGCTGGGAAGGGGGTGTCTGCAGACTGAGGTGCAGAATAAAAAGCAAAGCCCTGGCAGCAACCAGTGGTGGGGATGGTACAGCCTGGCTTGGCACACGCTGTGCCTGCACAATGCCCAGTACAAGGCCTCTGAGCTCTAAAAGACTGTCTGAAGCTGAAAAAAATGGTGCCTTTGTGATGATGTGAGTGAAAGGACCTTCTAGTGACGTATCCTCTGCCCTTTCAGCCTGACTGGGATGCTAGCTTGTGCTGCTCAGTAGCTGCTAGTTGTATTCCTTTGTTATTTCAGAATTATTGAGACACTTAATTGGCTGTTCATTAACTGCCTTAGAGAAAAATAAGATCTGATTAATCATCATTTCAGCAAATTATAGCCTGTTTTACTAGCTAATGAAATTAAGCAGTGAAGAGCAGGCTTCCTGCAGCTAGCTGTGACCTGCCTGAGCTGTGTGGCCCTCAGCCCCCAGCCCTGACCTGGAGGACCTGAGGTCCACAGAAATCAGAGGGGTCACTGACACGAATCAAGGACTGGGGACTGTAGAGTCTCATGTTAATGGGTGAAGACCACAGGGGAACAATGTCTGTGTCTACCAGAGGTCCAGGCTGTGGTCACCAGCACAGGCAGACAGCATGAGACCTGTCTGTTGGCTGTAATTCCTGACTTTTGAGATCACTACACTTCCTTTTTGTAACTTTTATTGCAAGCAATTGTCATTGTAACCGATTATAATATTTCTGAGCTGAGATCTTGAGTTCATCATTGAAGAATGTATATTTTTTCCTCTCAAATAATCCTGTTATAGTACATTACTTCAAGTTTTACCTTACACAGCTGCTGGTTTCAAACAGAACTGGTTTTAGTAAATCATGCAGCAGGGAAGATGCAACTGGCACCTTTGCTTTAGAATAAAGGTCTGGAGGTTGAAGAAAGTAAAACTCCACAGATGCATAATATAACCATTAGAAATTCCACACAAGGGATTTGCAGGTGTTACTCACCAGGCCAAGAATTTAAAAAGCAGGTTCCTTACCTGAAATCTAAGCATCAAGTTCCTTGCATGAAATTGCTTTGTCTTCTTCTGGTCAAGAGCTTAAGTAACCCCCAAGCTTTTCTATTTGCTGCCATCTTTGTGTCTTACATCTTTCCTTTTCCCCTGTTTCTCCCCTTTAATCTCTTGTAGGAGCCCTTTCCCAGCTGTTTAAAAGCAGCTATAGCTGCTACCCCCATTTCCTTGGGGTTAGCAGAGGAAGGACGAGAACTCTCCCATTTCTTTGCCACGAGGGGTCCTTCAGCCTCTCTGTGTTACCTCATTTAGTGCTGTTGGAGACAGTGACAGTGTTGGTATTGGGTTTACATGGAATTTGCTTTCAAGAAAACTGGGGAATGGCACCAACAATGACAGTTTGCACTGCAGCCTTGTCAAGACCTAAACAGCAGATTCCTGCAAGTTGTTAAATCATTGTTAATCACTTGGGATGTGGAGTGCAGAGCTTAGAACCTGGTGGGGTGGTTGGGGCTGGATGAGTAGGAGTGACAGGACTTGAGGACTACTCTGCCCCTTCTTCTCTTTGCCTCTGTGGTGTGTGCATTTTGGGCAGCTTCACAACTGAATTAATTCCTCCCTGTGCAGAATTGGTGAAAAAGAGGCATTTCCTTCTCTGAAGTGTTGTCTTCTCATCATTAAGCATGATGATGATTGCAAATACAAACCAGAAATGGATCAATAACAGAAGATTATTCACAGAAGAACTAATTGAAGAAAGCTTAGAGACTTTTTGTTTGATTGTTTAGGTTGTTTGGGATGGTATTTTTGGTAGTAGAGAGGTTTCTTCTGTTAGCAAAAGAAATTGGGATTGTCTCTCACTGAGCTGGTGGCAAGATGGGAAAGGAATGGATGGGATCTTGCAGCCCAACCAGTGCAACACCTCCCTTGCCAAAGATCCCAGACCAGTCTGGAGATGGCTCTGGAGGATCCTCATTGGGCCACACTGGAGCTGTCTCATTGGAGAGCTTTGGTATTGGCCATGGGGATGGCAATGGCCCCAGCACTGTGGCGGTGGCCTTGAGCAAAGAAGGCTGGCCCGCTTCACTGTGGGAGCTCTGACCCCCTCTGCACTGGGCACACAGGGAGGCAAGGGCCTTGGTGGCTCAGGGAATCCCCCATCTCAGGGTTTGGTATGTGGGAACAAGCTGTGGTAACAGCCCCATTTGAGGGGAAGAGGCAGCCCTGGCTGTACCTGGGTCAGGCAGCCGCAGGCAGGGCTTTGAAATGTGAAGCAGCTTCCTTAGGCATTGCAGGGAGGGGGTAAGAAGTGAATTAACCATATCATAGGCACATGGTACTTCCCTGCTCAGATTACACTACAAAATCTGGGCAGTTCCTAAGATAGAGCTGGGAAAGGGGATTTGGGAGTGTGAGCAGCACTTGGAGCAGAGCACAGCTGACATGGCTGGGAACAAAAGGTGATAGGAAAACTCCCTGCATCTACATTCCTGCACATCCACAGGTCAGCAGAAATCCTTCCTAACTTGTCGTTTGTTGCAAGTTTACTGGGAGAAGTGTAAAATAACTTTGTTTGAGTGCTGGCTTTGCATTGTGCCTTGTGTTCTGCTAGTTGCAAAGATTGGATCTGGCTGTGTTTCTCTCTGATTTATTTTTTTCTACTTTGCTTTCCAGATTTACTCTCTCTCACTGTTCATCAGGCTCTAAAGCTCTTGTTAAGCATCTTGTCTTTGATAGGGTTTAAAGACTTGAGTAGCTATTGGTGGGGGGGGGGGAGATTTGCTTTGTTAGCTCAGGCTGCTAGAGCTGTGCTCTGTTCGTGGACAAAGCTTTTTGCAGTACAGGGTTTGGGGTGTTTTTTTCTTTCAATATACTCCATAAGCAGCACATGTTTTTGTGCTGTTAGTCACATCTCCATGGGCTTTCTTTAATCTTCTCCTCAGAAGCGAGCTTCTTACACAAGCAATGATTTGCAGTGCTGCTGCTGGCCCTTTGACTGGGAGCTCAGAGAGCGTTTTACCTCACAGACTGAAGCGAAAGTTAGGTTTGTTTTTGTTAATGTAAGTCAAGAAGTAGCAATGATTCAGTGTGACAGGCTGAATGTGAGCCATATGAACCAAGCTGCACAAGCATAAAGGATGATTGTGTGGCAAAGTATCTCAAAGTCATTTAGATTTTTGACACACTTACCGCTTCTCAAGTTGCATTTCCCTCCTCCCTCCCCGTCACTCCTGCCCTTCCCCCACTGTCTAGGATCTGATGTGATGGAAAAATATAAGCATTGTCTCTGAGAATGGTATGGCTAGAAGTGCTTTGCTTCAGTGTATTTTATTATAGCAATGACAGAGCTTAGCAAAGAGATGCTAATGCTTGTATATCCTTACATACACGGTCCTAAATAACGGCTTTATGGGTTTCAATAGCTTCATTGTTAAATGATAATTCTTATCACTTAGAGCTTGTAAGTGTCACCTACTTCTGTGCTTGGCTAAGGGGTTCTGCAGAGCTCCAGGATACCGTAGTTTTCTGATGGAAGCAGTGTGAGTTCTGCAGGGAGCCGCTGGAGCACAGCTCACATGCAGCTCCCAGCGCGGGTGACAGGAGTTGTATGTCAGGGAGGACTACTTGTCCCCAGGAAGCCCAGAGACTGGGCAGAGTGCCACTTGAGTCCCATTCTTGGGTGGAAGATTTGATGGTACTGGGTTTTTTTTGTCCCAAATTAAACCCTGTTGGTTTCTTTTGTGCGTGCTTTTCTGTTGTTGTTGCAGACTCTCTTTAATCTGCGTTGTCCCTGTATGAATGGCACACAGAGGTTTTAATGTTGACTGCAATGATACATGCTCACAGCAGGATTTTATGTCAGCCTTTTTATTGATAAAACATCTGCATGGCTTAACATTTGGATGTAGAAAGGAATAGCAAATGGCAGTTCATTTCTGGCCAGGGTTACTTACCAATAAGTGCAAGGCAACATATGTGTGTGTGAGAGAGTGTAATATGTTACTGTAACACCTATAAAATAACACACGTTTTAAAAGCTCTTGAAGACTGAATTCTGCTCTCTTAGGAAGCATATAATGCAGCCACAACAGATACATACCAGGGGAAATGAGAACAGAATTTGGTTTTGTCAGTGGATCTGTTCTAACCCGTTGGCCAGGTCCAAGCCTCCCGCTGAAGTTATTAGAAAGGACCCTGCTGACACTGATGGAAGTGGGGCTAAAGCCAGGCACTGAGATGGGCTAGACTGGGACACGCCTGTGCTGTTGAATGTTGGAACGTGAGGTTTTGAAAGCAGCAAACCAAATATAATACATTGGATACTATTTTTAAGGCAAAAATCCCAGCAAAATGTCTGTCATCAGGTTCCAAGCGATTCCTTGCTTCACTTTAACAATGAGCCATCCATTCTATGGTCTTAATTTATGGAATGTTAAACAGTTTCTGGCATTACTGTGCCCCTGCAGGAAGAACAGATGGTACTTTTGAGTGAGTTTTGCTATGGGATAAAATGTTCCAGGTCTTCAGCAGATCAGATCCATCTGTAAGAAAGGAATAGCATTTGTGTAAAATCAACAGTCAAACAACTGAAATAAATACAGTTCTGTGTTGTCTGATTTATAGAGCTTTGGCTCTCTGAGAGTAGCGTGGAAGCTGTGAAGACTGAGGTCCTGACAGTCCTTACCATGTCACTGTGTAAAGGAGCCAAGGCTACAGAACTGAGTTCAGCATCTCCATCATGATGCACGTCTTGCACCCTCCATGGAAGTTGGTCTTCCAAGTCCAACAGAGGATTAGCAGAATTGTGAAAAGTTGTACCACTTTCCTTCTCCATTCTTCCAAATGACCAGGATGCTGGGATGGTGGAATCCACTGTTTTTCAGAGCTCTCTTGTGATTCTTCCAGTTGGTCTTTTGGGGAGTGTTTGCTTGCTCCTTACTGGCTTCTGCACTTTTTTGGTCCACATTTGGTGAAGGAATGTCCCTCTTGGTTTCTCTGCCTGTCTTGTAATTCCATAGTTTTGCTCATGTTCCCTTTTGCAAACTGAGAAAATCACAGGCTCTTCATCTTTACCTAGCTGAAAATGAGGCAATTAATCATGTATGGTGCCCATAAGGTACACAAAGACAGACTCAAATCTAAGAGGAAATCCAGCCATCATAAACAAATTATCAGTGGCATTAGTTGCCCTCTAAATTGTTACCCACCTCTCCACTGACTGTAGAGGAAGCTTCATCACTGAGGCAACTTCTAGGAAACTGAAATTAAGCTGAACCTGTGATCTTTGGAGAATTTAAATTCATGGTCCCCTTTGTTCTATTCTTATTCTTTGCAGAAGTGGTTCTGCAAAGCTGTGTTATTGGAAACCTAGTGAAAACCTTCCCTCTTGCAGCCTCCAGAATCAGTCAGCTGGGTGTGAACGTCTGACTGCACTGCCAAAGTGTTTCAAATCATTGTGGGGTGAGGCAGGGTCGTGCCACAGGAAGGCTCTCTGCAGGTGCCCCCTTTGGAAGAATTTGAGAGATGACTGGAAAGCTGGAACCCCTCTCATTTCACTTTCTTTCTTCACTTTCCTTGGTGTTTTGTTTGGTGGGGTTTTTTGTTTGCTTTTTTGTTGGGATGGTTTTTCATACCCAATGTTCTGTCTTTTTGAGAGATTTTTCTCTTTTGCATAGTATTAACATTGTGAGCTTGACTTTCCTTGCCAGTCATGTGCTGGGCTGTGCATAACTAAGTGTGGAAGAAGGGAGTATCAACTCATTCTTCTTCTCTCGTGGTAATGATTTTATTTTTCCCCCTTGCATAAATCATCTTTACAGCTGTAGGATTTCTTCCTCTCCCAGGAGAAAATTGATGAAAACCTAGATATGTATTTTAACGTACCAAGAGCAAAGAAATTGTGTGCACTAGCAAATAGCACTGTCGTGGAGCATTGTTCATTGTCATGAAAATCAGGCTCAATGTGCTGTTTGGTTACTGTGTTCAACAAAAACAAGATGTTGTGAAAGGAAAAGAAGTAATCTTCCTGATTAAATTATATACACCTCTATAAGGTAACATATAAAAATATCCAATCAGTACTTGATGGTAGGGGGAGTACCTGCATGTGCATAATTTAATGCAAAAATAGCTCTCTCATCAGTTGATTGTTCTGCATTCTCTCTCCAGCATCTGAGGAATACCTGGGTGTGGCTTGATATGAAAAGCAAAGTTTACATCCGTGTTTTCATTTCCCAAAAATCTTAGATGTGAATATGGGTTTACCTTCATCTTCAATGTGTTAAAAGAATTGTGGAATCACAGAATGGTAGGGATTGGAAGGGACCAGTCCNGCTCCAGCCTCCTGACACCCACTACTGATATAAATATTGAGATCCTCCCTCAGCCTTCTCCAGACTAAACAGTCCCAGGTCCCACAGCCTTTCCTCCTCACAGAGATGCTCCAGTCCCCTGATCATCTTGGTGGCCCTGTACTGGCCTCTCTCCAGCAGTTCCCTATCCCTCTTGAGCTGAGGAGCCCAGAACTGGACACAGGACTCCAGGTCCTCATCTGGAGGATGGCAGCAGGGCAGAAGAGATGGGGACCAAAACCTCCTTTGACCTGCTGCCCACTCTCTTCTTGATGCATCCCAGGATGCCATTGGCCTTCTTGGCCACGAGGGCATATTGCTGGCTCATGGTTAGTTTATTATCAACCAGGACTCTCAGATTCCTCTCAGCAGAGCTGCTCTCCAGCAGGTCACCCCCAGCCTGTCCTGGTGCAAGCAGCGTTTTACTCATAAATTTTGGAGACATCTCATTGATTTCTTCGGTGATGATATCAGCTCTCTTCTGAGCAGCAGTTAAAGTAAAATTTCCTTTTTTTGTTAGAGACCCTAGAAACACAGTATGTTCCCCATCAGAACAAAGCTAAACTTTGCCCTAAAGGTGTTTCTGGGTTGGCGAGATTTCTAATTCTTAATGTTCTGCTCATGTTCTGCTTCAGGTTTCGAGTCATCATGGGTTTATTTGTATTTGTTGATGGTCAGTAACTTAAAATATTCAGGAGTGTGAGTTGTATATTTGTACAGCAGATGATAGGAGCTTCCTGTGGTAATAGAAAATGTATAATAAACTTAGAAAGCAAACAAGGCATTCTCTTCTAATATTACACAGTTTCTTAGAGTAAATACAGTACAGAACTGTAAATCATTGTGAACACAAGAACTACATATGTGCATTTGTGGGCAGAACTTGTCTAAATGTATTTAGACATAGAACAAGTTCTCTGGTGGTGGTCACTGAGTAAGTCAGCTCAAGATGCTGTACAGTGTACAGGAAAAAAAATTAAGGCTACATTTTGGACAATCCAAAGCCACTGAAATCAGTGGAAGGAGTTCAAGACCTAGGGTTCCTTATGTGCAGCAGACAACAAGGCTGTGCTCCTTCCTTAGAGAGCAAAAGCGTGCCAGGGGAGTGCATAAAGAATGTGTATTTATGTGTTTCTAGATCTGTTTATGTTGAAACCTTTCAGCAGGAATTAATAATAGATATTTTACTTCTATGAGTTTCAGAGTACCATTGGTGCTTTATGATGGCCTCTAAATAGCTTTACATCTATTTCAGGTTGCTTGTCAGTAAATTTAATGCTCAGAAGAGAAGTCTTACCACTCAAGAAACAAACCAGACTTTCTTCAACATGTAGTACAATGCCTTCTCTGAAACTCTTCTCTGTGTTTTCATCTTCAGTAGGTGAGGCAGTATTACTGGCCTTGGCATCTCTCAAAGGATATAAATAGGATTGAAAGCACTATCCATCAAGATCCTTTCTGGCAGAGCACTGAATCTGTCTGTATGTAGGAGGTAGACGTCTTCCTGGTCAGTATCAAGTTTAGTTCATATAATTGTGTGCCATGGCACTGCATGTGTGCAGGGTACGTGGGCGCCGAGCTGCTTGTCCCATCACCTCAAGGACACTGAAGAACGAAACCTTTCTCAGCCTCATGCCCAGACAGTGAAGTGCAGGATAGTTTACTTTTCATAAATGAGAGTCCCACAGCAACCCCCAGCTTCTCTTCCATATTCCTAAGTCTTTGGGGATCAGCAAAGAGCAAACATAGGGTGGAAGATGGGAGGTATGGCAAGCGTAACTCCCATTAGTTACATCTGGCATTATTGTTGCCTCTGAATGATAGGTTCTGAGATGAAATAGCAGAGCAGGCACCTCCTTGCATTTTGGTATCCAACAAACCAGACTAATTCCATTATCTTTTATGGAAAGTTTGTGCAGGAGCAGTTTTGATTGATGGGTTACATCTGTGGCTGCTGACTGATGAGCAGCATGATAGATGTCGCTTCATTTACAGGGATTTGCTCTCATTCACGAGGAAAAATTGAAGGCTTCTCTCCAGCACATTTTTTTTGTATGTTAAAACTTTTCAAAGTACTCAACAAATTACAGGCTTTGATCTCCATTTGTTTAATGCCTGTGGTAATTAACATTTCTGCGAGAACATTTTAACCAAATGTTCTGGTGGTTTTTCTCCATTAAAATAATAATTTTTTGCTTTAGCTAAAGAATTTAATTGGGAATACGTGTGTGTGTATATATATATATAATAACCCTAATACAGGATTTCTTTTGTCACTGTCTGAGATGAAACTGTTGCTTTTTCTGGGCTTTATTAATTTATAATTGGCAATATGCCTCATGGTACATCCAGTCCACCTACTGCAGATATGCTCTGTCTGCAGTCCATTGTCTCAGGGAGTGGGTGGAGAGGGGGCATGTGTGTGAGTGCTGAAATAAACCCAACTTCCTTTTCTTCATACCAAAGCATTTCTGGGCAGATACTCAACCAGATTAATTAGCTGGACATTTTTCAGTGGAAGGTTAAGACACTGGACCCTTAACCCAATCTTTGTGGAGTAGATCTCTAAAGCTCGTCTCCTCCACCGTGGCTTGCAGAAAACCCTAGGACTGGGAAATCAAGCAGTGGGGCTGAGTAGTGACAAAGCAAGCTGACTAGTGATACTGGTACCAGTTTCTCTTGGAAGATACATGCACCCTTGTATTTTTTACACCACCATTTCATCCTGTGTCCTGGTTCTTGTGTGCAGGTTCAGGCATAGACTGTCCTCTGGCAATAGAGCCCTACACAACCTGTCCTGCAATGAAGCTCCAACCTGATCTAGGTGAACCTACTTCTGCAGGGGGATTGGACCAGGTGATCTCTAAAGGTCCCTTCCAACCTCTGTCTTTCTATGATTCTATGATTGTATTTATTTACCTTATAGGTAGAAGTAGGTTCAGGAGAGATGTTTCTTCTTACGTTGCTTATTCATGTCCCTTCCTTCTAACTGGAAGACCTTCTGATCAAATTGGAGCTCAACAAACTCTCAAGATAGTTCTCAAGGGCAGAACTAGCAGATCTGGGATGATTCCAGGGATAATGTACTGAGGGCTACACAGAGGGCTGAAAATTTTGTGAATACACTTACTGTAACAAAGAAAATATCAACCCAGTGATTGAAGGCAGAGATACTTGTTCAAAGTGTGAGGTGAAGACAACAGCAATGCCTCCAAAACCTGAAAAGGATCCCAAGCTGTGGTGTGCCTGTGATGAGTTAGCATTTTATCCACCAGTTGCAGTGAGCTAAAGAGTCTTCATCCTCCAGTTTTTCCCTCCAGCCTTTTTCCAAAAGAACAGGGCAGAAAACGCCCTCTCTGTGTGGAACAAAGATAGTGATGGCTTTGTTTGCTGTCTCTTAAGTGTTATTTGTTTAAAAGCCAGAGCACAGGCAGGACAGTGTGTTTGCAGCAGTTCTGCTGCTGCCGTGAAAGTCTCAGCTAGGTGTGTTGTGCAGCTGGGAGAGTGGAAAATATATTTTCTCAGCTGTGGAGCAGAGTCCAGCTAATGAAAGGAGTTGGTTTGTTGCTACAGTTGGTTGCTGAGAGCACGTTTACTCTCTTGAGGAGCAGATTTGGATCCTGTTGAGTCATAAATGAAAAGAACTTGATCTTGGATCCTTCTGGGGATTTTGCTATGTTGTGAAAAATCATTGTGCCTTTCGAGGGGAACACGTCAAGATCCAGTCTAGTCCCAGGGAAATCCTAATTGTAGACAGCAGCTCTGTTGTGGATCATAAGAGGCACATTGACAGAGTTCTGTATAAAAGGCATGGCGGAACTGGAGCCAAATTAGTAAGAGGCTGTAAAATGTTCACGGTACACTACGTGTTATTTTCACCTCATCAGCAAATAGAATTTCGCTACTAATGACAACAGTGACAAGACCAGGACATGTACTGAAAAACTGCTTACCACAAACTTACTGTATTGCCAGTTTCTTTTGACACTCATTTGGAGTTAATTGACAGACTGGAGCAAACCCTTCTGAGTTACTCTGGAGAGGCTCAGATCAGATTCTTCAGTTGAGGTTCAGGCGATGGAGGATCTGCCACTCCCCTGGCTGGTGAGCAGTTGTGCCTCAGAGGTAGACTGTGGAAAACTGTTGCAGTTCCCTTAGTCTTCCCTCAATGAAAACAGTTGTTAATTATTTCCAGGTTGGCACACAGTGCACGGGGCAGCAAAGGCTACTTGCTAAGCTGCCAGTTAAATAGCAGGCTCTCTTTTGCCTAACTTGTGTTTTAGGGTGGGAGTCGGACAATTTGTTTTCAGCTGTTGCAAAAGGGCTTCCCGAATTAGGTAGCTAGTACCCAGATAAAAAGAGAAGAAGATTTGTCTTACTGATGGTCATTGCATAGGGCAGTGAGGTTCAAAGTGCTGGAAAGACTCATGCACAAGGCTGGATTAACAAGACAAACAAACTCAAAGCTTAAATCTATTGCTCACAGAAAGTTCTAAGTAGCATCGTAGCCACTTCACTGAGGAAAGAGTAAACGAGGAGAGGGAACTGCAGAGCGAGTGGAAATGAGATGCTCAGACTTTGCATGCCACTGTCCTTGAGGCTGCAGCTCTTTTTGCTCAGTGAGAGTCAGCAGCAGCCCTGCAAATACGTGAGCTCTGTAAAACAATGCGAAGGGGCAGAGCCTTATAGTATCCTGGAGGTAGATCAGGGAAAGAAAGAGAGAAATTTAATCCAGGATCTTGGAAGGCTGCTTTATGAGTAGCACAGTTATGAGACTGTACAGGGGTACGTTCTGCTTGAGTTACTTTTTGGTGAGAAAACTATGAATATCTAACTAATAGGAATCATTGTGGAAACTAGGGATTTGTTTCATCCCAAGAGGGAAGGGAGGAGTGCAACCCTTGAAGAAAAATTAGAAAAACTTCTTTCCTTCACTCATCAAAAGCAGCTACCAGTACTGCCAGTGTCCACCTGAGCCCGGCGCCTTGAGCTGATGGTGGCGGTGGCTGCTGGGGCAGGACCCTGACTGGAGCAACTCTGCCTCATCTTCTGAGGCTGTCTCCACATGTGTGCAGCTGCTTGAGGGGCTCTGGAGCCGAGGGACATGCTCTGCCTGCCTGCTGCCAAAAAGAGCTCTCTCCCTGCAAATTATTTCATAACTTATGAGCTTTGACAAGTTTTTGTTGGCCGTGCCTTGGGAAACGTTTCTGAGTGGCTGTTGCTGAGTTTGCTTTAATCTTTTCCCAGATATTTTTGGCTGTCGTGGGAATAGCTGGATTATTTAATTGTGTTTTTTGAGGTGCATCTAGAGTCACTTGAAACCTGGTAATGTGAAAAAACCAAAAAGAAGGTGTATCAATAACAAACACATTTATTTTAACTAAAAGGAAAGAGTGAGGCTCCTTCTGCAGCAGAGCTGTGTGTTCCTGCCCCAACTGCAAGAACAGGCTGAGTGAGCCTCCTCTGCGTGGTCGCTGCACTGGCATTGTCCAGAGAGAAGCTGCCTGTGGATTGGTTTGTCAGAGGCATGTTCTTAACACGTGTCAGCTGCTGCAGCCCCCCAGCCCTGCACGGCCCGTGGCTGAGCTCTCTGGCTGAGCGGAGGAGCAGCCGCATGTACTGGGCGGGACGGTGTCTCTGCTCACCTCCCATCCCCATGTGAGCCATTTCGCTATGACTCCTCAGCAACTGCCGTCCTCCCACTGAGTCACTCTGCATCTCCTGCACTGATGACTCCCAGTGACACAGAATTTCACTCCTCAGTGAGCCAACTACCTGTCCTGTCATTTTGGGCCAGTCTGGGGTGAGAGGGAGCACTGACACAGTAGACCCAAGATGTGATTCTCCCCTCCTCATTCTCCCTGTCATTCACTTGAAGAAAGGCTGCCTTCACTCTCCAGGACTCCAAAATTGGCTTCCAAAGCTGCACATTCTGGAAGAAAACATCCCAGAGCTGCCTGGTCAGTCTTGCTAATGCTTTGGCTACTTCAGCTGAAACACCTTGGGTGATGCATTTCTGTGACTGCAGCATGTCAGGTTCCTGGTTGGATTTGATCGTGGGGAATATCCTGGAGGGTGTCAGGAGCACCTCTCTGTGCCTGGGAGTGCTGCTGCTGGGAAGGGAGCGGGAGCTCTTACCAGAGCTGCGTGAGTTTTGATCCTGTGCTGCTTGCTCCTTGTTTGTTCCACTCAAGTTCTCTGTTGAATTAAGTAATGATCCTCCAGACTCCCAAATGTCCATCTTTAAAAGCTTTTCTGTGAAAGGGGGGGGGTTAACTGTAACTGATTTCTTATTGAAAATAAAGCTGAGGAAAACCATCTGCAAAAGCTATGACTTCTGAAAACCAGCTGATTTTTGCCAAGAACTGGAGTGCTGACAACTCTGAAGTGACTAAGCATCTCGTGCTTTACTTTCGATAAGGAAAAGCAGCTCATGGAGTTTGGATTTACACTGGGGTTTATCCCACCCCTCTTCTCTTTCTCCCCAGCCCAGCTGCCCCAAATGAGATGCCTGGCTTCAGCACATCTCAAATGTAATTAGTAGGTAGAAATGATGAGCTTCGTGCACTGTATATATTGTAAGAGCAGCAGAAGAAACCCTTTCTCCACTTTTCATTCATGTGTCTGGTGAATAGCACTTTGGTTACCTCTGCTAGCAGGAAGGGCTGGTAGAAGCCAGCAGCAACCCCTTCCAGCGCTTGATGAGATCACAAGTTTCCGGATTGAGAGGGTGTGAAAGGAAGAGCTAATCCACTGGCTGGCACAGCCCAGTGGGGAGTTACTGGGCTTAGGGGGGTTTTCTGGTTTTCATACAAGAAAGAGCTCTCTCAAATTTCATTTTTCTCTTGCATTTAAAAGGGATTGTTCTTAAATTGATGTTTCCTTCCGTCCCCTCCCTTCTTCCTCCCTAAGTCTGAACTATGACAACAGCCATTTAAGAGCTGCTGGCAACTGCAGCAGATCAGACTCTCTGGCCTGGGAGAGGTGTTAAAACACACAGACCAACAAAACATGTTAGCCTCATTGTTCATAATGCTGGGCTTTTTGCAAGGCTGTCACCAGCGTGATAGAGAAGAGGTTCAGCCTCACAGGTCAGGACTCTGTTTGTTCCCTGGTCATGTACAGCCTGAACCTGGAAAGCCAGTTTCGACTGGGTAGGGCTGTGAGTCCAGAAGAACCATTCAAAGCATCTCTGCGGCTTGATGGACTTGCTTTATGCACAGTGGTGTGTGCCACAAGTGTATTTGCTTTCCCATGGCTTAGTGCATAGGCAAGCTTCTTTCCTAGTATGACTCAAACCCGGGTGTAAATTAATGGACAAATGAAGTGACTGCAGGCAGCAGGGAGCATGCAGCCAGGACATGGCACAGGAGGGACCACGCAGGTATCTGCCACTGGCTGCTTTCACAACAGCCTTGCCTATGGCCATGCATATACCGCTCACAAGGAGAGGATGTGTATCAAAACAGCATTTCTATTTTTATCCTCCTCAAAAAGGACAATCTAGTGAAGAACTGAGAGGTAGGGTAGAAAAAAGAATTGTCCTCTCCAAACCTGTTTGCAGGCATCTGCAACTGGCTAAACAGCAGGTACACCTTCAAAGCTGGAGGTCAATGCGTTCTCATGCAGGTGTTGTCCTCTGCAATGGGCTGGATTTATTCTACTTATTGCTTTTTGTTTATAAATGGCTGCCTCTTTTTATTCACTGAACATTTGAAAGAATGCTCTTGATCCTGCAGTATCTCTTCCACACGTGCACACCTTCTGCAGTGGTTCTGCTGTGTCTGGGCAACCTTCACACAGAAAGACAGTGTTTGTGTGAAGTCTTTGAAGGAAAGTGCCTCCTGTCACCTCTGCTTACCTAGAATAAGCTTTCTGGTTCAGCACTGAAATGAGACCATCTGGGGAAAGAATCTCCCAATAAAACACTCCTCCTAATTTAAAGAAGTTGTGCATTTAAAACATCAAGATCTTCTGTGGGAACACATTGGTTTCATCAGCATTTTCAAGTCATACAGCTGAACTGTTTTAATCAAGTCAACATTCTTCCTTTTGACTTTATGTTATGGCTTTGATTGAAGTAAATCACTCTGAGTATATTGTTTTGCAAAAAAAAAAAAATAAGTCAGAATTTATAACTTTTTTGGCCCCAAATTGAATTAATCACTGTGAGATGAGGGTTTTTTTGTTTTACTCGCCTCCCCTTCCAGGAGACAAGAATATGATGTTTTTCATTCAGTGTTAGTCATAATGTTGATGGTTGCTGCCTTGGATATTGTGTCACACAGATGCCAGTTTCATCTGCAACGTGAAGCACTCTCATTTCCTTTGCCATGAAGATGTGTGCCTGAGGTCTTGCTTTATTTTTAACCTGGTTTGCCATGAGGTGTCTTTGCTTTACCTTTCCCAGGAACTGTTTTTAAAGTGGGAACTCCTTTGTGTTCTGACCATTCTCTCTTTAGTGCTGATTTACCTCGCAGGTTTCCTTCTGTTGACTTTGAAGGATTCAGTCCCAGTCCAGAGCATTGGCTCTTCCTTGCACGGGCACTTGTGCTTTCTCAGGATGTGCTGTGTGCACAGGACTGGCAACAGCTACTTTAGTTGTGGCCTGGTACAACCCCATTAATGCCAACTGGATTAGCACCTGAACCAAAGGAGAGCTGGATATGCAGCACATCAAGTTAGGAAACAGAGCACATAAGTTGAAGCCTTCTGGGTCATGGAGCAGTGAGTGAGGACAAGGGTGGCCCTTGGGTTATCGTGCTGTAGAGCTCTGTAAAGCTTTCGCTGAGACTTTAAAAGACCTTTATTTTAGGTGTGCAGGGCTTAATTTGTTGTGACATCTCAGCCAACTGAGCAGCAAAAGTCAGTGACATTGGGACAGAGTTAAGAGTAAAAAAGACCTGATTCTCATTGAGATGAAGCCCTTGTGTGTAGTCCCAATGGTGTAAAAGGCATTAAAGAAAGCATTAAAGCAGTTAATGGAAACAAATGATTGCAATAATACCTATTGGTGTTCAACTCCCCTATCCTCCAGAGACAGTGCATTTTTTACCCTCTTGGTTGTAGACACCTTTATTTCACAGCTCCGGCTTTTGATGCCATTACCAAGTAATTAGCTGCTGTCTCCAGAGCATCATTTCAGCATCGGGGAAGGGCAGAGATCTAGAGGCAGTTGCACATCAGCTGCGTGGGCTGGAGAAAGCACACACGTTGCGTTAGGAGGGACACGTTTTCTCAGTGGGGCTCAGCAGTCCTGTCTGTACTCTTCACTCAAGGCTGTTTTTTCTCTGCCTGAAGCAGAGGCTGTTTCTTTGATATGAAGTTTATGGGTTAGGGAGTGGGTGATGGGTGGGGGGAACAGATGGAGAAAGCCCAGGAAAAATGCAATGGTCTAAGGGAATAAAAAAAGAGACTTTTGCTGGAATTGTTGCACCAGAAACAAAGAGCCTCTGATGAAAGAAAGTGAGCCTGACAGTAGGGAAGGTTGTGATGTTACTGGGAGGAATAAGGGGGTTTGTAAGGATTTCAGCCTGATCAGTTTTAGGTTGGTAGCTTGAGAAGCCAAATGTGGAGGGATGTGGAAATGATCAAAGAAGAAAGAGTACAGAGGCACTGAATGAGACATTGAGCAGAAAGTGTGAGAGGTGGAGGGCAGGGACAGGACTTGCTGCAGGAGAGGGTCCATAAGCTCTCTGGGCCTCTCCGTGGGAGAGAGGCAAGGGAGCAAGCAGAGGAAAACTGGAAGTGACCTGGAGAAGCAAACAAACCCTTGGACAGAAAGGGGGTACAGATGAGGAGGGGAGGGGAAGGGCAGTCCATCAGCTCGTTTTCCAAAAGCACAACTGTCCCATGATGTCCCAGCTGACCTCTGCCTCTAGGCTAAGTTGTGACTGGCTTCTTGCTTCAAGATGCGAGGTTCATTTGAGGGAGTTCTTCTTGGGAGCTCAAGTTTATGCCTGAGAAGTGAGTTTTGGGAAATGGAAACATAGGAAAACACCAGGATGTCTTGTGCCACTTACCTAACGGGCTGTGCTGCACCAGGACAGCAGTAGGTGACTACAAGAAGTTGCTCTTTGGATGTATAGTGGATGATGCACACAGGAGTGCCCTTTCTGTGGCCCATTAGTGCTGATTACCGAGGCAAGGCTGTGCTGTACTTTCAAAGGACTGTGACACCTAAACAGCCCAAAATCAGAGTCCTGAGGCTTTCTGAGCCTAGGGAGAGGCTCTTTTTAAGCTGGGGGAGAGGGAAGAATGGGCCAGGGCAGAGCTGTGCTCGGCTGCCACCAAGTTTGGCCAAGAGACTTGCGTGCACTGAAGCATTAAAGCTGGGAGATTCCAAGGGGAGGGGATAGAGACAAAATCCTGCCCCAGGAAAATGATAGAAGCAACTTATCTTTAATTGTCCCTCCATTAATTATTTCCCAGCTAGGGCTATGTGATAATTATGAGTTTGGATTTACCTGGAAACGCTGCTGAAAGTAGGATAAATTATTCATTCCCAGGCTGGATTCTGAAGCCTTAATGTCAGCACCACACATTATTTCCCTTCACATGAAATATATTTGAGGGCAATTCTGAAGAAGTGAGACTCTTCCAAGCCATTATGACATGTCCATGTTATTTTCCCTTGAGTCCACCTCCTTTAGCACACACAGCTAACACACTCAAATTGGTAACAGCAAACCTACATCTGTAAGAACTGTACGTCTGTGTCATTCAAATTCCAGGGCAGAGTTGTGGAAATTCTTAGCACAGTTTGTCCATATCTTATCAGCACAGGCACACTTTTCCCACGGCCTGGCCACTTTCCAGCAGTGCTGAAGCAGAGCCCTTGGAAGGCCAGTTTGAATGGGAGCAGTAATCTTTCTGAATGGATGTTTCTGGCAGGGTTCCTGTTGCGTGTGTGGTTGATTGTTCTGGGTGATGTGACTGCATTTTACCCCCGAGATAAACGTTTTAGGGACTTCATATTTATTTTTTTGATGATGATGGGAGGGGTTGTGGGAAAATAATCAGATCTCTAAGCCTATGCACTTCTATAGACAAACTTTTTTCTGCTTTAACTTGCCTTGCATGTGAATTGTGTATCTTTTTGAGCATGCTTTTGATGTAAAGAAGGACAGCTGCTTTAACTCTTACACTTCCTACAGTCGGAGGATTTAGTAATTAAAAAACAAAGAACACAAAAGTTCCACTTAAATATAAGTAAAAACTTTTTTAGCGTTTCAGTGAGGGAGCCCTGGCTCAGGCTGCCCAGGGAGGGTGTGGATGCTCCTTCCTTGGAGATCCCTTCCAACCCTACCATTCTATGATTCTATGTGTGTAAAACTGAATTTGCATTATTTGCATTAGCTAAAATGCATCATAAATTTATTGACATTTGCAAATACACACAGCCATAAAGAGTTGCCTTTACACACTCAGACACATTTGTGAAAACAGTACAGGTCCTGAAGATCATAGAATCATAAAATGGTAGGGTTGGAAGGGACCTTTAGAGATCATCCAGTCCAACCCCTCTGCAGCAGCAAGTTTACCTAGATCAGGTCACACAGGAACGTGTCCAGATGGGTTTGGAAACCTCCTGAGAAGGAGCCTCCACACCCTCCCTGGGCAGCCTGGGCCAGGGCTCCCTCACTCAAACACTGAAAGAGTTTTTACTTATATTTAAGTGGAACTGTTTGTGTTCCAGCTTCATACCATCAGCCCTTGTCCTGTTGCTAGAAAAAAAGGGATGTCTCAACCTCCTGACACCCACCATTTAGATATTGGTAAATATTAATGAGATCCCCCTCAGTCTCCTCTTCTCCAGACTAAACAGCCCCAGGTCCTGCAGCCTTTCCTCACACTGATGCTTCAGTGCCCCAATGACCTTGATGTCCCTGCACTGGCCTCTCTTCAGCAGTTCTCTGTCCGTCTTGAGCTTGGGAGCCCAGAACTGGCCACAGGACTCCAGATGAGGCCCCACTAGGGCAGAGTAGAGGGGGAGCAGAACCTCCCTTGACCTGCTGCCCTCCCTCTTCTTGATGCCCCCAGGATGCCATTGGCCGCCTTGTCTCCGAGGGCACGATGCTGGCTCATGTTCAGTTTATTATCAGTCAGGACTCCAAGGTCTCTCTCTGCAGAGCTGCTCTCCAGCAGGTCACCCCTAGCCTGTGCTGGTGCATGGGGTTGTTCCTCCCCAGCTGCAGGACTCTGCACGTGCCCTTGTTGACTCTCATGAGGTTCCTCTCTGCCCAACTCTCCAGCTGGTTGAGATCCCGCTGAATGGCAGCACAGCTTGTGGTGACTCAGTCAGTGCTCCCAGTTTGGTGTCAGCAGGGAACTTGCTGAGGGTACACTCTGTCCCCTCATCCAGGTTGTTGACGACATGTGTTCTGTTCATAGTTTCTCAGCTGGTGGCATATAGTGTTGTCTCTGTAGTGATGTCTGAGTCGCTCCCTCCATGAGCTCCAGGCCTGCTGTGGAGCTGTGCCAACTTCTGTGAGCTGAGGATCCGGCCTCTAATATGTATTACAGGATAGCTAATATGATGTTTAACCACAGAGTAACCGCAATATACAAAGAAGTTTTATTTTAGCACTGCTGGGGCAAAAAAAATAGCTGTTAGTGCTGAAGTGCAAAAGATTGTGAAGTGGGGGAAGGAGGCGGAAAAAATATCCTCTTGTTTTGAGTTAACATGTGTACAGACAAATTGTTGTGTCCCAAGACGAGTTTTTTGTCTAAGAAAGATTGTCAAGATTTGCGTCTTTGTAGTTAAAACATAAAGAATGATGCTCTTAAAATTACATCAGCAGCATGTGTAAGCAGCATGTGTATTTACTTATCATCTGCCAAAAAGTCTATCTTTAGAAAGATTAACAAGGCATTGAAGTATAAAGGCTTTCTTTTTGTTGAGGTATCTATACCTTATGTGAATAGATCCAAAAGAGAACAGACACATCTTTCTGTCTTTCTGTCTGTCT
>WBNH01003609.1:44979-182681 GCA_013401255.1 Urocolius indicus | reverse complement strand
CAAAATGGCTATTACCATGCATATAAAAAGAGATAGTTCCAAGAATATTTTGTCTGTGGTTTTCATGCAAACAGATTTCTGGGGACAATTTGATCCCTCTCCAAAGGAAAATTTCTGTGGACTTATGAGCCATTTTGAGTTACAAAATAATATCAGTGATGATTGTATTTGCCCATGGAAAAGCTTGACTTACCTAAGGTATAAGGATCCTAATATGAAAGAGACTATACTGAAAACAGTTGCTCCATCTTATTTAAAACTATGTATACAATAAAAAAATGATAACAATTTAGCTGTCTATACCATGTCAGATAATTTCTAGGTCAAAACCAAAATGTAAGACCAAAATTCCTAATGCAGCAAAATTCTTCATTATGCTCCTCTGTAACATGATAATTTTTGGAATTATTATTGCATAGAATGAATACTCTCCTATCTATTAGGGTTTCAAACTCATCACCGAAGAGGCTTTGAACCAATGCCAAATGGAAGCAGTGGAAAAGCTAGGACAGACTCGAGTGAGCGTTCAAAAAGTTTTCGGAGGAGGAAGCCTGCTGTGAACAAAGCTGCTTCCTTATAGTATGTCTTTCCTTAAAAGGATGCATATTTCCACAATTAAAACTCTTTTCATTAGCAAGGTACATAAACTGCTGTGGGCCTTAATGAAGCAGAGAAACCGATGGTCCTGCATTACCTTCTTTGCTTTGTGGTAAAAGTATGGTTGCTACATCTCAAGTAATCTACTCACAACTACTTGCAGGGAGGCTTTTTCAGGATTCTTGAAGGAAACAAGAAAGTAACAAGTATTTAGAATTAAAATGTATCATTTGAATAAGAAACTGGTATATTGAGGAGAAAGCTAGGAAATGTAACACAAATCTGGTAGTGTTTTCTACAGCAGTGAGATCTGAACAGTTCAAGGTCCTCAATTTCATACACATACACTGAAATAATTTTAGGTTCTTTCTGAAATTATACTTTGTTCTGTCCCACAATCCACTTGGTATCATCAATTTAGTACTGATGCAGTGGAATGGAATTGATGACACAGGAGGATCTTTGCCCAACCCAAATGCGTCTATGTAATCAATTTTTTAGCTAACACAGATTTTCCTGCTTCTCTGGTAATCCTTGCTATGCAGGATATGTTTCTTTCTTAAAGGAAGAGGTATTCCTTAAGTTCAAAAAAACACAACCCTTTGAATGCAAATAAAATGACTAATGCTCTTTAAGCTCAGAGTGGTTCCATGCAGTAACTTAAATGAGAGGCTATTAGTTCATCTGTGACTGAAAACTAAAACCAGATGGATTAGCTTGTTAGACTTCTCACAAAATATAGCTATGACTTATGGTCATGGTGGGGAACACATTTCTTTTTCAGTTGCCTTCTTCTAAGCTTCTCTTTCAGCTGTTTCATTATACTAGGCTTTTAGAAAAATGTTGCAGATACTCTCTTCTAAAAAGTCTTATTGAGTAAGAGGGAAGGAGCAGATGTTATTTTCAAATGTAAAAACTAGCTAAAGGATGGAACACAAATTTTCTAAGGAGAATTCATAAACCCTACATGTCCTACTACTCTACTGCAAAGAGAAGCCAAATATGAAATACAGTTACAAATATTGGTCTCCTTTTAAAAGCATATTCTTGTTTTGAGTCTACATGAAATTAGGACTAGTGATTTAATGTGATGGTACCTGGTCTCTGTGTGTACCTGGATATACCCAGCAAAGCAACCCCTCCTTGTCAAAGGAATATGGCATAAAGATACCAGGGCTTTTATTAGGAAACAGGCAGTTAGATACCTAGCTTGGTCAGGACAGTACAATTGTATGCATGCCAAGAAGCACAACTTCATGTGTGCAAAGAAGTTTTAACAGGAAAATGACATGTATTGCATTTCAACTCATAAATGCACTTTCTTGGTTGTAAAAAGCTTCTGCTTGGAGTGTTCTGGCGACAGAAGTGTGCTTTTGAGACCCTCTCCTGTTCACTCTGGAGTCACTGGGATGGCCTCCACTGACGTTGGTGAGACTGAATTTGTTGGATCATTCAGCGTATTTTAAGAATGTTCTAGCCTCTCTCAAATTTCTTTGAATGCAATAAGCAGCGCAGATGCTCAGTCCCTCACAGAAATTACAGAACAGGTTCATCAGAACTCATGCAACCAACACCTTTCCACCACACAATATGCCTCAACTGCAATGGTTAGGGTAACTGCTGCGTCTCAACCCTCAGCTGTTGGAGTAACTGCCACTTCTCTTTAGACTTTGCTTGGTCTATCGGTACTCCTGAGTAGTCTCCCATTACAGAACTTTGGAGCTGGCACACTGTATCAAATGTCACATCGTATTATATAATCTGAGTCTCAGGTACAAATCTATTATCAATTTCATCGGTTTCAGTGGGGATGTAGACCTCTATCTACGGGACTGAGATACCAAAGAGGCATTAGATGAGAGTATGTTTTGATTCTGACTAGCTTCATTTTTACTTAAGATAAAATAAAGCACTTCAGATAGTGACAATCTGGAGGACTATCCAGTATTCCAAGCTATTTATTACACATAGCTGAGCCGACTTTCACCAAAACCCATAAAAGACTGAAAGTGTCTTCTGTGAAAGATGAACTAAATCCTTTTCAAGCTCTCAAATGCATGTGCTTCCTCTCACCTAACTTCAGGGACTGAATTTAACTGTTTAAGTATCAGTGCAGATTGTGATTTTTTACTTCTTAATATATTCAAGACATCTGGATAGGGCTGCCAGGAACAACAGGTCCTGTGAGAGAGATATGTACTTCTGGAGCATCAGTGCCCTTTTACTGACCAGATGGGTATATCCTGGAGCAGCTCAAATGGCAGTAGATCTGTATGTGTGCAAGTGAATTAAATCCAAAGTATCTGAAATGTACATCTCTACATGTAACTTAGATATTCAGGCTAATCTTATCATCAACAGAGTTAATATATGAAAAAATACAGACAATTAGTTGTCTAACCTGAAAGGAGGCACCCATATTTGATCAAATGAATTCCACCTTAAACTACATTGATGATATTCATCAAAGGACAAAATGTTCTGCTCTTCTGTAAGTCAAAGTCTGTAACAGTAAAAAATAGCTGAAGAGCCTTTGGTTTGTGATTGGCCACTGATCTTGTGCTGAAGTTTTCATTTCTCTGGCAGTGCCTCCAGACTTACACATAAGGACTTTCTCTCCTCAGAGAACTGTTATGGCTCTCTAGCTCATATAATTTTCATTCAAAAACCCTTTTCAACCTGACACAAAACATTGTAAAACGATATGAAGAATTATTGGGAAAGTTAGCTATGGATTGAAAAGGGGTTGATTTTACTTGAAAGAAAATATATAACTTGAGTGAAATTCATTGCATCCCAGTCAGACAACTGAAACACACAAAACAATTCTCAATATAATGGAATTTTATAATGTAGGTTGATTTTAGAACTTACCTACCAGATAGGGTGTCACAGAAAGGGCTGGTAGGGAGACAGACAGTTTTTAAAAATCCTGTCCCTGAAGGGAATTATTTGGCATGGTTAGACTGCTGAGCACAAATATTGTGTAGCATCAAAAGACTAAGTATCTACAGGACTTTACTAGACTTATCATGCTGGTTTTACTATCCTAAACACTAGACAGTAGAAACCATCTCCCATCTAGACACTTGTGTTTTTCTGGTCAGTGAAAATAGTCGGTGCTTGTAAAGACAATTGCCAATGGCTTGTTTCTTTTTTTTTTTTAAGAAGGGGAGATGCAGGCTGAAATTGCCTCTGGTGTGAATGGCCCACAATTCTGTTCCTTGCTCCTAGGATGAGTTCTCCAAATGGTATATTGCTATGTAAAACATGTCCAAATATCTTTCTCCGGCAGAATTTCTGAAGAGAAGAATTAAGTAAATGTGCAGTCAAAGAAGACACCCAAATGCCTAAGTGCAGAAGCAATTTCAGTCCTGAATTTGTTTCCCTGCAGTGATTGCCAGCCAATAGTGTCACATTTGGCATATTTCTAAAATTTTTAGCTACCTGGTTGTGAGGAATTCCACCTCCTCTCAGTTTCCCACATCTTTGTGGCACTGTGTAATGCTGAGCAGCTCCTCTACCACCTTTGAAAACTGAAACTCACCCTAATCGTACTAAGAGCAGTTGTGGGTTACTGCAGTGCCTTCTTTCTTCTGCAAGAACTAGGAAGGGCTGGGGAGAGAGGGAACATTAAGCCTTGAGACTGAGCTGACTGAACAGCAGCTAAATGGGGAGAAGTTCATGCCACTTGGGACCTGACTGGTTCATTGCTGCTCTTCCTGAATACCAAGAATTTGGCAGATCAATAAAAGAACCTGTCCTTCCAACTCACTCTGCCAAAAATTAAAAATGTTTCTCTGTGAACAAGCTTCATGAGTCTGTGCACTGCTATAGATGGATTTTTTGAATCCTTGTTTTCTCTTGCAACAATGATCACGTTATTTAAGTTTCTTTTCAGATTTGACCTCAACTACAAACACTGTTATATTCATCTTGTTCTCTTCCATATGTAGTCACTGTTCTTTCCTAACAAGTCTGAAATGCAGCTGCTTCATGACAAGTAAAGGATGAGAAAACAGACATGCATGACTCCTTGACTAGTAAAATTTTCCAAAGACTGGGCCAGGAGCACACAGAAGTCCTGGGGACAGCAGTAAATATACATTCCCTTGGGTTCTTCAGAGTGGAGAGAGGATAAGTATCTCCTCTTTTTCCTACCTCAAATAAAAAATACCCTTAAGATCCACACATTTCCTAATACATTTTATGCTCTGATTTCAATATAGAAATATCATAATGTCATTATACAAATTCCTTTAACTTAGAGCATCTAATATTTGCTCTTCTTTTATCCAGTCATCACCAAAAAACCCCAGTTTTAAGCTGTCTGGTTAAAGCACATTGATAAAAATAATTTTGTGAGAATATTGATCAAACCAATTTTTTTCAGCATGAGAAACTGCAGATTTCATATACAAGGCACTTCTTGGCCCTGAATGGAAGAGGAGTGGGAAAGAGACGTGAAAGAGGTACAACACCCATCTGTCTTTCACTGTGGTTTTGATAATGACAGGCAGAATTTCAACAGGCATCTATGTAGAGCGGGTGGCAAGCAGAAAGCCTTGTCAGGACTGCTATTGAGTTTTCACAGTCATTTGTAGAGACGAAACAGAGAAATGTGATTAATGAGCTGGAATAACAGGATCTTGAGTACTGTAGTTTGTGCTGCAATGTTTCTTCACACTGCACACATCTGTCACAAACAGGCTCATGAAATCACTTGCCATTCGCTTTATCTGCAGAAACATTCTTTGTGTGCTGACATCATCCAAAACGTGCCAGGGTAAGCAAATAAAACCCTACGGCAAATAACTTGGTCTAACAGTAACACCTGTCTTCTTAACTTGCTTTGGCCAATTATTTCACAGGGCTAAGCTGATAAAAATGCCTAAGGCTTGGGTAAAAGGGTCCTAATGACCATCTTTGCAGTCCAGCCCTTTCACTCAAAGTTAGCCTGTGTGCAGTTAGGCAGTGGATTACAGGTTAAAATGTAGTAATGGTGGCAGGATGTGAGAAAACTGCTGCTTCCAGGTCAGCATCACTGTCTAGCATGATAAGCTTCAGTTCAGACTTGCTCTATTCTTCTCCAAGGATCTGGTTTAAGTCACTATAAATGAGGACACTAGCCCTTTGGGCTGATCTAGAAAGACCACACTTACCACTTCTTATCTTCTCCACATTTGATCCATTGTTCCATACTTTGTGGTTTCACTCATTCTGTCAACCACCTTACACTTGGCTTTTGACTTCTACCAGCTCCTCTTCTACCGTCACTCAGCCTTCACAAGGAAAATTCAGGCAGTGTTATAATTTTCCTCCCCATGTTGTCTTTTTCTTTAATTCCCCAGAAGCAGTTCTACTTACCTTGAATTTCTAGGCCTATAACTTAAAGCAATATTTCTGACTTTTAAAATTTTATGACAAATCTTGAAAATGTAATGCTTTTCTTAAAAAAATTAACTACTGCAGTAAATTGAGAGTTTTCATTCCATGAAGGGAATATCAAAAATGCGACTCCCAGGCTTATAAAAGGAAGATGGTAAAAAGAAACATGGAAGACTAATACTAATTTCATAATTAGAAGAAGGCTCAGGAGTTTGAAAACTTAATGTTGGCAAGACTCCTAGACCCACCTTTCTTCAGCAGTCTTCCTTTGGACTGGCTGTTTAATTAGATAAATTTGAGGAGAAAAGCATCATGTACCCTCGGCAGGCACCATTCTTACAGTAAATCCCTTTACCATTTCCAAGTGAAATTGAACAGTTTTTCCTTTCATGGATTAAGTAGAATAAAGCTGTCTTAATGAATTTAAATGCTTTACTCTGATTTCTAGAATTAATTCTATATTCGTTTCTGCAATTAATTCTAAAGTTCTGTTTCAGACTTCCAATCCTCATCCCTCTTGGCACCCACAGAAAGATTGGCTGATATCCAGAGACATCCACACCACCCTTCTACAGTGCCAAACCACCATAAAAAGATGCATAAAATCTGCAGGCCCCTGAACCTTGTTACTCTGCCAGCAAGGAAAAAAACAGTCACAGAAAATGGGATGGTATCAACAAGAAAAATTAGGGAAGAGATGGAAGACAGATGGAGGTTGATTTTGTGACGTTTTAGAGAAAAGCCATAGTTATATTCTGAATACCTAGTGATGCCAACAACAATAGTACAAAGGAAGCAAGTTGGATTAATACATGGAAATTGTACATTTAAGAGAGTAACTCATTTACAAGTCTTTTCTTACTTGCTGAATAGAATTTAAAGAATACCCTTGGTACATCTCTATCCTCAGTACACTCTCCTCTTGGCAAGGTTCTCTAATCTTGCCAGTCTTTCCAGGAGACAACAGATGCCATCTGGAACAAATGATTTTCTTTTCCTTACCCTCTCATCTGTTATCTATTTCTCTTTGATCTCTCCAACCTCAGCACTTTATCCTCTGATCATCCCTAGACCTCAAACTCTAGCTATGCAACCGTTTTCACTTTCAGTCTCGCTGTATTTCTATTTGGATTTTGCCTTGTGGTTTTATCACCCTACTGAAACTACTAGTCCGTAATAGTCTTAACTGAATCTTTCTTCATCTCTAGTTCTAACACATCTCTTTCTTTTCTTTTGAAATTCTGAGTGAGCTTCCTAAATTCATGTTAGGAGTTTTGTTATCTGATTACATACTCTTTAATTAGGCAGATGGCCTGCATTATGGTCACAAAATCAGAAAAAAAAAAGTAGGAAGAGAGTTCAAGATCCTACCTAACCAAGGCAGGAGTGTTTTTTTCTCTAGAATAATTTCTGTACAATAACTATGTGAGCTCTCTTATAAAGAAGGCTTTAAAAACCAAAGAGATTCCACATTCTCTCCACAAAATTCAATTCCAGTGCTTTGCGATCTTTATATTTTAAAATGTCAGTCCCTCTATATTTAAAAACATCTCTGTAGTATCAGTCCTAAAGCTCCCTAAGCAGCACTTTGAGTGTTTTTCTTCTTAAGCTACCCCCGTGTACATGGAGAACAGTTCACTACTCTTTTCTTTCAGCAACCTTTTACATATTTGTATACTCTTATCATGTCTCTTTTCTGTCTTCTTTTGTTTTAGACTAAACAATTCACAATCTTTCAAGCTTAGCTTTAAGGCATATTTCTAAACCTCTAATGATTTTACACTCAGTGAATTCTCTCCTGTTGGTTCATGTCTTTTTTGAAACAACCAATGCAAACCTAGGTACAGAATTCCAGCTGAGACCCTACTAGTAGTGAGGAAATATGAGGGATTTTTTGGGATTATTTTGGGGTAAAATATACAAAGGTTCTACATATTCAACAAGGAAGAGAGGCTTGGCTGGTTTTGGTGTGTTTTTTCCTTCTCAATGTACAAGATGATAGTGTCTCATAAGCTTGAAAACTTGTACGTGGAACTGTATTGAACGAGTCAGTCCCTGTTTCATTATTGGATTGCTCATTACTTGTGCCAAAGCATACTAGTTTGCACTTGTCCTCATTGAATTTAATCTTATTTACTAGAAACATTTCTCCATTAAAAAAAAAAATCAATTTTTCTATTCTTTTTTCTTGCAGTCAGCTGCAGTTTTAACTATGAACAATGCTGAGCCTAAGATATATCCCTATGGAAACAGCTGACATAATTTCACGTAGACTAGGAAGGATTGATGCCTTTTGGACAGCAGAATTTCAAAAGAGTTATACATCAGGAAGCTTCACCCAGACTTTAATTTCACTGTTTGCTTATAAAAAAAAATTACCAGAGAATTAAAAATATTAGTAATGGCAGTGAGTACTTCTATGACAGCCACAGCTTTTACTCAGTCTACAATTTCTATTTTTCTATTATAGATGAAATTAGTTTTGTGAAACATAATACATCCTTAATCATAATGTCTGTTACATATTACCCTATAGTCTTCTCAAGGCTTAGAAGCTGACTTTATTTTCACTCTACTATATGGTTGCTTCTGACAGTTCATTAAGAGCATCCTAAGGCAAAATGTTTTTGGCACATCTGAGTAGAAAACATCTATAAATAGCTCCTTACCTTTAACTCATTCATTTCAAAATCCTTCCCCTTTCTTTATTGTGTTGTATTCTTTCTGCATGTGGCAGGATCTTGCAGGATATGTATACTCACAGGGACACATTAGCTAGGATGAAGTTAATTAAGATGCTAGGCAGTTGTTCAACAGCAAAGCAGAGCACAGAGCAGAGAGCAGCAAAATCCCGTTTACATTTGTTTGGTTTTCTCCCATGCACTACAGTAATTTACTAGAAGAATAAGAGTTTCTATGACTCATGATCATTTCCAAATGACTGTTGATTCCACCACTTTGAACCACACATACAAATCTATGAGCTAGAGCAGATACAGTGTAGGTCTGGCAACATCTTGCCTAAAGAATCCTCAAAAGCATGATTTGAATGGAAGCAAAATCCCCTTTCAGTCAGCCCCACACATACAGAACTGATAGCAGTTGGTGTCACTGTATCTGTATTTGGAGAGCTCATATGAGGTAAGGAACAGTACAGAGATATATTTAGAGAACTACAAACTTAGGTATCCTGCTGAGCAAAGCCTTGGCTTTATGTCTGCCTAGCCCACCTAATCCCTCCCAGCAGCTAGCTGAGCTTGCATGTTGCAGCTTCAGTGGGCTCTTGCCAAATGGCCTTTCACACGTTTGTGTCCTCTTAATGGAATGGCCCAGAAGTCCATTGAGGAGGATGGGCTGCAAAGCAGGAAATCTCCATGTGACACTGGGTTTTCTATTTCTTGTTTTTTGCATAAAACCAAGTCTTCTAACACCGTGTAAGAAAATGGATCCTTCCAGAGCAGATAGAATATTTACCTGCAACAGCAGAATATCAAAGCCAAGTCCATGCTCTTGACCAGAAAGGTCAGAGAATTAAATCTCTTCTACAACTCAGAAGATAAAAACCTGAAAGTTTGGCTCTTAGCTATTGACAGAGGTCTTTTCTTCTTTCATTCTCGATTATTCTCTCTTCAAGCACAGGTTTCGACCAGATCTACCCTTGTCTTCATATACACCTCCTCACATATTAGACAGCTCTTCCAAACACAAGTTGTCATGTTTTGTTCCTCTGGATACCTTTGTTTTTTATGAAACAGTATTTTTTAACAAAAAAAAACCCCTATTTTTTTGTTGTTGTTGTTTCCAAACATCTGTTGAAATACACACTTATCTTTTCACTACAGGCCTTATATTTAATAACACAGTTTGAGACACCATCCTCCCTTCAACAGCTACATAAAGGCCTGTTATGCCTGTGACAGAACTTGAAGCATACGATTTCTAGGCCCATTCTGTTATTAATGGTCTGAATCTCCTCCCTTGAAACATACCAACACAAATTGTTCTTTAGGCTAGAAGAGCAGAGCAAGCTGTGACATTTCCTTCAAATCATCCTGTCTTCATGCCAAAAGCCTACCTTTTTTTCTCTTGCATCAAATGCAATCAGTTTAGAGGAGCTGTGTGTTATGTTAAAGGAGAAAAAGCTCTTGATGTTTCAATTTGCTTTTAGTATACTTTGAGAGTATCTATTCAATACAGTTTTGGACTCATTAATGCATCCAAAAATATTTATTTGCATTAGTTTGAGCAGAGCAGAGAGAAGAAAAATGTTCTCTGCTTTTCAACTAGTTAGGGGGCAAGGGAAAAGAAAGAAATTGCCTTTAAAAGATATTTCTAAGGCACAGCTTGCCTGGTTTATGAAGGTAGCTGAGAAAGTTCTCACTTTGTTTGAAATTATGTGTTTGTGAAAGTCTTATTTCTCCACCCACCTCTTTGTTTCTTCTGCAGTGTCCAGTCTTGAAAACAAACTGACAGATGTTCCCTTGGAGAGGCTTGTAAGACTCGCAATGTCAAGAGTGCCAATGGACTTTAGCTGTTTAGTTCAGGAAATGAGATGCAGACAATCTGATAAATGGTGCTTACTACTCCAGTTTGAAGTGTGCTTTGGATTTCTTTTCGAAATACCCCTACAAGGAACTGAGGATGAATATTAAACATGTGCTCCTAATTTAGAGAACACAATGGCGAGGTCAGAGTGGTCTTTAACTTACACAGTTTGTACAGTGAGCTTGTAACAAAAGTGAATGTTTCTGAACTTTAACCATATTAAAGAAACAATTAAAAATATTTGGATTACATAGAAATTCATTCCAACTTGTAAGACTTATGAATACACAGAGATTAATTAGAATAACAGGATTTAGGACAGTTTCTGAATTACAATACTTTGATTTAAATTGAGAGACAGACATTTAAATCAGCTGATACATCATTACTCAGTTTTGATTGAGACAAGACAGAGTGGAAAACATTTTTACAGTCAAGCAATTAAGTATGCATTTTAATGGTCATGGGGGTCACACATTTAGATTTAGAGATCATAAAAATGGCACTCCCTTTACCAACAGCATATAGATCCCCCATGCAGAACTAAGGCAGCATTTCACTATTAATTGTGTAGTGTCATGTGCCATCCTACTTCTCTGGCATGGCTACAGGGACTACACAGCACAGAAGAGACAAGCATCCATGACTCTGACCATATGTGTGCAGCCAGGCAGAAGTAGGACCAGCTGGGTTCCTGCCCTGCATGTACACCAGGAGATAAAACAAGTAGTTAAAACACAACAATTACCTTCATAAAAATTCAACAAGGACTTTTTTACCTATTGTGAGAAAAGGAAGAAAAGAGTTTAGAATTGTAGTATGTGAGTTTTAAAGCTAACTCCTGATATTCTCCAAAGGGCAAGGCAACTACATGCTTCACTGTCCTTTGGGACTTGCATAAAATCACAATTTGGCCCTCAAGAGAGAAGACAGATACCCACTGAGTCACCAGTAACATTTCCTGCATTGCTCTGGATTTGTCTTGAGGCACCTCCCTTCGAGCCATGCAGTAAACCTCATTTCCACCAGACAGAGGTGATTCAAAACCCATGAAACGGTCATTTTTCCAAATGATGGAGAACTATTACTGAACGAGTTATCACTGAAATAGCTTTTAGTGCCACATTTGAATTCAAATCCTAGTGAAAGGCATTCAACAAGTAGCACTGGCCATAAAACCTCTTACTCACTATTCCCAGGAGGAACGCCTCATACTTGGTGTGATTTTTTTCTCCTAGCCTTACTCTCTGGATAGTTTTATGTTTGTTTTGTTTTTAAATCACTAATTTTTAATTAATTCATCTGAGTTTTGAAAATTCATTTTCAAATGAAGTTTGAAAGAAAATAAATGCTTGCAGAGACATGAAGGTATCTCTTCTTGTTCTTGTCTATCTCCTGTAATAAACTGGAGCCTGAACAGTACCCTCAGAATATAATCAATACCCAATCCTAGCAGTGGCAAAACTTCACATATACTATATGAGAGAAATGATGCCACCTGTTTTATTTTGGCTATGTGACAATAGTCAGCAGGAAATACCTTTCAGATTTTCTTTTAATCCTAAATTAATGAGATGCAGACTGATAAACCAATTACGAGAGATTCTGTGAAATTCCTTATTTCATCCAAGACTGCAAACTCTCCAGTCAAAGTTCCTATATGAACCTGTCCAGATTCACCGTTTTCCTGCATCCTGTTTTGAGGTCTTCAAGTGTGACTATAGAAAGAGATAACTAGTAGGAACACCTATGCAACTATGAAAGTTTGTGTGGTCTAACAACAGTAACTCACAGACTGCTGCTTGTAATTTGAACCATTTTCCCCAATCTCTTCTTTTAAATCATCATCATAAATAATGAAAATATTCATGTCACCTACACACAGAGTTCTTATTTCTTTCTGTTCCATGTTTCAGACCTGACACTTTTAATTTTTATTAGTCTCCTGTTTCCTTAAAAGGCAAGTTTATATCAAAACACTGACATTTTGCATATTTTAGATATTGCTCTATATTAAAAAAAAAAGTTTAGTAAATCTTACCTTTACAAAAAGTGGCAAGATGCATTCTACAGCAAAATTTTAGCTTTCTTGTGACAAGATATGTAGTGTCTTTAGCTGTTATGTACACCTTTTTTTGACATAAGTGAGACTGCAGTTGTTTGGAGAGGAAACAACAAAACACTAACTGTATCAAGGGATTCTGGATGATGCATTCTGCATTCAAGAGGCTCTTAATTAAAAAGCGGCATTCTAACTTCTCCCTTCTTGTGATCCTATAGCTAGACGCAGCTGGTCAGTAAATTGAGACTACTTAAACTTGGTTCATGGGATCCCATGAGGAGAGAGACCGAGGTAGTACGTTGCAGGATTGCATGAGTTTTATCTCTTTAAATGAAAAAGACAGAAGAGGGAACTATTGGCAGAAGTCAAGGTTGGAAGTCATAAGCAGCAAGTAAGACTTGCCAAGTTTGGTAGAGTCTCCATGTGAGCTATGTCAGAGGTCTTTCTCCTGAAGTCAGATTAATTTTTCTAGAAGTAAACTCAACCCATGCCTAGATTAATTAATTTGAAAGTTATGACTGTTGCTACCTCAGAGCAAATGTGTTTTGCTGATAAAGATGGTACGCATAGGTAAGGTTTACTCTGCATGTTATGAAGGCTGTGTGGGTGACTAGTTTACAGAGCTTGACAGATGTTCTATTCCACTCAATAGTGTTACTGAATAATCTGTGATTAATAATAAAGAACACACAACCTCAAGAACGAAGTCTTTGACAGTACTTTCAAATCCTATTATATAGATACTACCAAATCTTTTCTGGAAGAAAATTATGGTGAGGAGCCCAGCGGCTCCTCTTTGGCTGTTGGAAAGTGTCTTGTACAAGTTGTTGTGATGCCATGTATGAACGGGTGGCTACAAGGGGTATGTTTAGTTCCACGTGCCTCTGCTTCAACACCCACGAAAAAGCGATTCACGTCCGAGTGCTGTTGTGTTTAATGACTGAGGCTCAACCTCAATTACCCTGTCGTGGCAGTGGTGGCAAACGTCCTGACAACGTTAAAGTCGGGCACGAAGGAAGACAAGCGGCTGCCGTCTTCCTGCCCCCTGCACTCACGGAGGGCACAGCTGCCTTCCCCGCAGACGCCCTCTCCCCTCCGCCAGGCGCTCCGCCGCCCGCCGGCCCGCCCTCGGGGACCCGGCCCTCCCCGGCCGGGGTGGAGCCTGCCCGTCGTTGCCGCCGCGACCGTAGCGGGAGGCGGCGGCGGCCAGGGGCACGTCCCACAAATAGGTCTCGCCCGGCGCCGGCCTCACAGCTTGCCGCGGCCGGCCGCTCGGGGAACGGCGCTCACCTTGCGCGGCAGCTTGGCCATGGCTCGGCGCCTGAGCCCCGCCAGCTAGTCCCGGGAGCTGCTGAGCTGCCGCGCTTCGCACGGACTGAGCCGGCCCTCGGCCCCGCCGCTTTATACTCCAGCCTCCTCCCTTGCACCCGTCCGCTGCTCTTCCCGCAGCAGCTCCGCTCGGGGCAGAAGACGCTTTGCCGCCCCTGTGTGCATAAAGCCTGACTTTCCCTCCCGTCGCTGCGGCGCGATCGCACCTTCCCCGCCTCCGCCCCACCCCCCGGGCCGGGCGGGCTCTCCCCGTTTCTCCGCCGCTTTCCCCCGCCGGCCGCCCGCCGAGGATGCGGCTGTCGCTGCTGAACCTGTTGCTCCCGCTCGCCCTCAGCTGCAGCCCGGGCGCCGCGGACCTCTCGGCGGCCCGAGCCAAGTGCCCGACCCGCTGCGATGTCTCCAAGTGCCCCAGCCCGAGCTGCCCCGGCGGCTACGTCCCCGACCGCTGCAACTGCTGCCTCATCTGCGCCGCGGGCGAGGGCGAGTCCTGCGGCCGCAAGGAGGACCCGCCCTGCGGGGACAGCCTCGACTGCCGCTACCCCATGGGCAAGCGCTTCGCCAAGGGCGTCTGCCAGTGCAAGCTCAGCGCCCAGGTGTGCGGCAGCGACGGCCGCACCTACGACAACATCTGCCAGCTGAAGGCGGTGAGCCGCAAGGCGCTGCAGCACGGCTTGCCCGCCGTCGCCCAGGTCCAGAAGGGAGCCTGTGAATCGGGTAGGAGCATGGCGGGGCGTGCTTGTGGGGCAGAGGGAGGGGGGAGCAGCGCAGGGATCTGCCGCTTTCCAGACCGTGGCTTTCAGCAGGCTGGGAAAGGCTGGGGTGCCCTAGGGACTGTATGAGGCTGCAAGGTCAAGCCATCTCTATTGTGGCGTGGGGAAGCTGTGCTCAGATCCTTTCTGAATGGCGAAAACCCTCCCTCCTTGATCCTCAGTGTGGGCTAGAGAGCTCGGGCTGAGGTTTGGGAAAGTATCCCCTAGGTAGCACGGCTGCGGATGTCTTGGTGTTGTCCATGTTGCTCCTGCAAGCGTCCCGTGAGCAGGAGGCAAACGCTTTTGACAGCATAGCAGTGAGATCAAGGAAGGCGTTATGCTGTCAGGACAGGGCTGTGGTTATTTCCTTGGCTGTCACCCTGTCTCAGGGCAGGGCATGCTGGCATGGCAGTGGTACAAGCTTGCTCTCATCCTGCCAACACTACATTCATTTGATAATGTCGACGCTCACTGCTGAGGTATTTCAGTGGCATCACTCCTACGGGTTGCACTGCAGACCCATTGCATCGTGGCATGCACAGAGGACCCAGGAATACTTGTGCTCAGGGGCACTGATGATCTTGTATGGGAGGTTTACTGGACTCATTTGATGGACATTTCTAGACAGCAGATAGCCCTTAAAGCCATGTAACTCAAACAGGGCAGAAAAAGCAACAAGTAGTATATAAAACATCTAAAACATAGTCTTTTGACAGTTTTATTGTCTTTTCACAGGAAATTTTGCAGTCTTATAGAGTCTAAAGGGGAAAAAATGCCTGCTAACCTCCTTTGAAGTTTAAAATGTTGACACTTAGGGTATGGAATGATGATCTGGCCTTGCTCAGATGTGATATGCTATGGCAAGTTTAGGCTTGGTTTAACTTCAGAAAGTTTAATAGTCACTTAAGTTGGGGTGGTTTTCTTAGTATTAAAATGGATCACTTTATGGAAGCATTAATGCTGCTAATATCATATACTTACTGGTATGTTTTTTTTAAGCGTGTGCTGCTGCTACCTTTCTTAGCGTTCCTAGAAAGAAAAGTCTTATGCATAATGGAGTTTTAAATCATACATTAGTGTTTCCATTATATCAGGTGAAACAGTAACCATGCTCTTTATCCATAGATAGCAGAACTGCCAAAATTACTGGGAGGGGGTCAGAGGGAAAAGGGCTACTGTTGTAGACTTTCTGTGAATAGAGGACCTTTCATATATCCAGCTCTTGAGAGAAGGTGCAGAGAGGGAGGAGTTCTCCGGTTCCTGGAGTTCCTTTAGGAGTGTCTTGTCGGAGCCAAGAATTGCTCTGGATGCCAGCCTGGAGCTGCAATGATTAGTCTCTCCAGTATTTTGTAGTTATGAATTGCCATTTGCCTGTTCTTTTTCACATCAGCATTCATAGCTTTAGTATTCCTAATACTTGGTTGGAACTGATCCATGTGAAAACAGGATTTTTGACCCTGATCCATGTGAAATAATCAGAATGTTTAACTCAAATGAGTGAGATGGCCTCATCTAAGGGCTTGAGGTTTGGTATATATGACATTTTCTTTAAAGAATTGTCCTGAATGTGCTGTGAATAGGCTTAGGAATTTGGAGGTAGAAGTAACTTGTTCTTTTTCAAGCAACTATTTTAGTGTTCATTTTATTTTGGCTTTATTTTTTGTTCCAGAGAACTTCAGCTTAGATGAAGCATCTGGTTCTCTGTAAAGTTGTTTTGTTTTGTTTTTTTCATTCAATTCTACAGCTGTACAAACTGAAGCTCAAAGAAACCAAGTGTCTTGCTCAAGGTCAGACTGAGTTGGTGGTTGTCAGGAATAGAACTCAATTATGGTATTTTTAAGTTTTGGGTTTTTTTTAAACAATAACATGCAATAGCTGTAATGAGAGGTTTAGAAGAAAGTCGACAGTTTAAAATTACTGTTGAGTTTCTGTCTTTTTCCATGTTTTTGAGAGAAATCTGGCCTCAGATGACTCAGAGTTCGAAGGGCTAAGATAGGAAGTAAATCCAGTTTTACTAAACCATACATATATTAAAATAATCTCAGGTAATCGTAGCCTTACATAGTGCGACTTTGGCTATTTTCAGTACATGAAACAGCTCAGCGGAGCAGCTTTTGAAATGTTGAAGCTTATGTTGATGCTAAGTTAGATTCTGACTGATAAGCCAAGATAGGCTGAGAAAACTTAGCTGTGGTTTCCTAGTGATAGAAGTCTGTTGAGGCAGGAGGATGTGAAAAGGGAGTAGTAATGGATAGTAAAGAGTGCAGGAAAGAAAAGAGGAAAGAGATACCCAGGGTGACTGAGTGGTAATTGCAAAATTGCCAAAATTTTAATTATTTTTTCTCTTGTTCTGGGCTAGCTTGAAGAACAGCATATGCCAAATTGCAAGTTCTAGATAGTGTACTAAAAGATGTGTGTTCTGCAAGGAAACAGAGGAACTCTACTGATGTTCTTCAGTACGCCTGTGCCCTGAAAACTTACTCGCACAGTTATCCTTATGCATCTGAGAAGACCCATGGACTTTTCTGAGATACTAATAGGAACAATAGCAAAACTCCTAGTCAAATTTAAACCATATGCTGCAGAAGTTTTTATTTTTCCTCTTCAACACTATATACCTTAATGTATGGGAAGCTTCTGAAGGGGAAAGCATTTTCCTGCCTTCTGTCACCTACTGAGAGAATGACAAACCATTACAGGCTGGTGTGTAAGTAATGGCATAAATATTTATGGAAGACAATCTCTGTAAGCAAAGACCTGTTTTTACAGAGCCTTATTTCTCACTGCAGTTTATAACAATGCCAGGTATCAACCTATTAAAGTGTCAAACTCTTCACTCAAAGGATGCACATGACCGACCACCTGCAATCTATGGCCAGTTTTTGTCAGACTTTTTTGCACAGAAGGCTTTTCATGATCTGTCAGTAAAACTTTCTTAGTACTGTCAATAATTTCCTGCAGTGTTATTTTGCTAATGGCTTCTGTGAGGACAGCTCAGATATCCAAAGATTTGTACTTTCTCACCTAGGACGTAGAAGCAAAAATTATTTGAAGAATAAGGGTGCTATTTTGTCAACAAGTACAACAGGGAGAACTGAAAGACTGATTAGAAAACCTTTGAGTAAAGATGTTCCAGGAAGCAAATACATTGACTTTAACACTGATCCCTCGCAGGTTTTTGCCTGAGAATGTCTGTTCTCATCATTGTTTAACTGAAGTCACTCTCATGTGGTCATAATGTAAAGCCTCATGTCAGTCAAATCTTCGCAAGATAGAAGTCTAAAAGTTCAGTTCTCGAAAAATAAATCTTTGAAATCTAGTTAGTTACACAGAAGTGTTTGGAGTGTACCTGCATGTAACCTTGAAGATACAGAGGAATTACCAAGCATATCATCACACATTTCTGATAAATTGGCCCATTAAGAGTCACTGAAGTCACCTACTGATATTATTGTTGCCAGACAAAGCCTTACAGCTGCTTCCAGCTGTATTTAGGGAAATGGACTGCAAAGTATTGCTGGAAACACAAACCCTAGTCACATTCCTTTAATGATTGTTTTCCCTATGTCTGAGTTTGAGTTCCTGCAGGTGATGGCAAATATTGTGCTGTGTTTGGTACATAATTTGAAGACTAGCACCTCACTGCTTTGTATAGGATAGCTAACAAGAAACAGATTTCTCATTGCTTCTCCTTGTGACAGTTAGGAAGGAGAAGTAAGAAGCATCTGAAGTCATTGAGGCAGGAAAGTGTCTGTGATGGAAGGCTTGTGCCAATCTGTCTCTGTCTGGCTGTTGTGATTGCTGCTCTGCACAAGAAAGCCACTTTGGTGTTGGTTCACCAAATTGTTTTCATCTGTGCAGGGTAGACATCCATTGTATAAACAAGTTGCCTGAACCATAATGTGGCATGAAACTCACCAAGGCTTTATGGTCAGTGCACAGCTATGCAACTTGATCTGAATGCTGAATTCATCAGAAAAGCTGCCCATGAACCTATGTTTCCAGCAGATGTTTCTGTTTTTTAAGCAGAGACATTATAATCTTTTATTTGTCTTTCATTTCTTTCCATGAAAGCACAGTAGGAACAGTGTTTATCCCTGCTGATCAGATCTGCCAGGTTGCAGTCCGCCCTTAGACATAATAATTTTGCTGAACATACAGATCTTTTCTGAAGCTGGTTTTAAAAGGGAGGTGGGGAAACAACCTTAGAAGAATGAGTTTCCCAGGCTCACAAATGCTTAATAAATATAAAACTGTGGATTTTGATACAATGTATCATCTCTAAGAAAGCACCAAATGTAATTTGGTTTTATTCTACAAGGAGTAAAGTTGGCAGAAATTCAGAAGCTTTCAGTCTTTTGCAAATGTGAATTGGTCTAGCTTTATGGTCTTCACTGGGACTATGATGATTTATTTCTGCTGAATTTTTTTTCCAGCTCTCTTAATACCAGGTAATTTGTTGGAGTTGTTCCTGATTTCCAGCGGTGTTAATGAGATTGGAACGGGTTTATTGTCTCAGCCAGAAAGTAAATAAAACACTATTAAATGAACTAGTAACCTGCAGATAACACCGCTGTCCAGGAAAAGTCTTAAGCCGATAATAAGGATACACCTACATGCCAGGGACTTAGCTTTAGGCATGTAAATCCAACGTAGTTGGAGCCCATAGAACTGGAAACTTTTACAGAATAGGCTGAACATGCTTAACTTCAGTTTATGTGCTTAGATCCAAGTCTGGATTTTGAGTCTTCTATTACAGAAGCAAGAGAACTTCTGAAAATCTAATCACTTAATTGAAATGTTAGGAGTTAAAATCTGCTGAAAGACTCATGGGTTTGTGAGTGTGGAGCAGATTGGGAAAATCTAGTTCTTTTTATTAAGAAATATGTAGAGATGGCTAAAACTCATACAGTATAACTTTGTTTTTACTTCAACTACAACCTGGTTGCAGCATCTTTGATATCTTGGTTATACAACAGATAGTTAATTGGATTAAATGATGGCTTTTTGCTAAGGTAAATTAGTTTTGGTTAGTGTGAGGTGATTTTGAACTTTCAGTAATAACACGGAAAATAATAGATATTGAGTGACCTTTGCAAAAATATATGGCAAATCTCAGTGGGTCAATAGGTCAAAATACACAAAGCTGCTGTAAACTCAGAGCTTTCACGTTCACGGTCCAGCAGAGGTCTGAGAGCTGCATGCAAGTCTGCAAGACAGCAAGAGTATCTGTAGGGATGAGGAGCAAGCAAGAAACAGACTTATATTTAATTCTTTGTTTCAGTAAATGTTAATGCAAATTGAAGAATGGTCTGCCATAAAGCCCTGGTTCTACTACTACACTTATAACACTTGTTTTCAGGGTGACTGTGTGCAGCTTATACAGTGTTGGATGTTGCTTCATTCCTTCAGTTTCTCAGGCTGCAATTCCTCCCTTTTAAGGTATAATGAAAACTTCTAATGAAAACCAACAGTTTAATGATTATGCACTAAAATGTTATTAATAATAAAACCAGCATTTGAGTCCCCTTACGTAGGGATGTATGTGTGAGTATAAGTGTTAGTTTGCAGTTACATTGTCTAAGTCAACAGTTTGAGTTCCTGGCATGTCATATAATGTGTTTAAAGGTTCTTGTCACTCTCAGCTTGTAGAAAATTATTATAGGGAGGTCAATTTCTATGACGGCATCTCACCATTGTGAGTCAATTTTCACCATTATTTAGTCCCCAACAGACAATAAGAACAACTTATCAGGCCAGCAGATTTTCAGCTACACATTTCTTACAAAGGTTGCGTATCTGTTATTCTTAATCCTCTTTGGTTTCAGATTTCCCTTTAATATATAATGCAGATTTGGATTCACCTTCAGGTTTGAGTATTCATGTCTTCTGAGTCCAGCACAGAGGTTCTGAACTTCTGCTCAAACTGAGAAATGCTTTTGCTATGGTATAGAAAGAGGACAAACTGTGCTTCACTTTTAGTCTCTTCTCTGCATTGCTGCATTTTTATCTTTCTTTGTCTCTTTCCGTGTTTCCATTCATCTACTGCCTCTTTCAGAATTTACTTCTCTACCTACCCCAAATCTTACCAGGAAAGCTACTGCCACCCATGATGTTTTTCTGGTGCAAAACTGAGTTCCTTGGCAGGCGTTCTTCTCTGCTTTTGGCCACGTGCAGTGCTGTGACAATTTGGCAAAGGCTCAGCAGATGCAAGGGGACTTAATTGCTCTGACTCACAGGGAGCTATGCTGATTTATACCAACTGAAAGCCTGCATTCACAGTACTTTCCCCCCCCATTTCTGTGCTAGTTCATCAACTGAGGGACTAGCCAACTGTCTTTCATAGGCGCATAGGTAATTTCTATGAAGATAAATGTGATGATGATGTTATATCCTGTCAGTGAGCACTGCTGTGTATGCAAGCATTCAAACTCATGTTAGTAGACTTCAAAGGGCATACTGCATCATCTGGCAAGCTGCTTGTGATCTGAAGGTAAGATAAATCTTCAGTGGCCCAGCAAGCAAAATAAATAACAGTCTATTGTGATTACATTTGAACATCCTTTGTGATTTCTATTTGCAGGGTCTCTCTTGAACTAAGCACTGAAACAAGCATATTCAATTCGTTAGAGAGGTTTTTCAGAGTGCGTGAGAACGTACATTGTAGGCCGAACCTAGTCCTGCCAAATTGTTTCTTCTGTTTATACCGTATCATATAAATTTAGCTTGCTAAATGCAAGCATGCTTTCTTTCCCCTCAGAAGTAAATCCCATGTCCAATAACATGAAAAAGAACTCATGAACTGCTATGGAGAAAAGCCTAGTTCTTTTGATCTGGTTTCTTCAATGTGTTCTTCCTTGGTACCAGTGTTGGGTCCATTCCAGAAGTTCCTGTCCTTGCTTCAAGTCTTTTGGATACTGTAAGGCTGCTCCCTTTCTGACTTTGTAGGTCCTTTAACGCTTTATTGTGAAAGCTTTCTGAGAGACTATAGGAACTACAGGATCTACTAGTTCTCTGTCACACGATATCTTCATAGAATAAACAGATCAGCCAGGCTTCTTTTTTGTTTTTACATAGGTTATGCTCCATTGTGCTGCAATCTTTATAGTCCTCACAAGTAATTTTCAAGTTATAAGGTTTAATGGTGAGCAAAACACCTGTAGATAAAGATTAGTGAAAATGATCTTTGAATTAAGAATGACACAGAATACTTAAGTGCATGAGAACTCTCTTAAACTTCTTTAGTTTCTGTGTCTTTCCATTTTGTATGATGCCTCCTATCTCCTTTCCTTTTAAAGACAGATGAAGGGCAGGTGATGAAAGAAAATTACATACTTTCAAAAGACAGAATCTGTATCTATTACTATATTATGTAATCTAAAAATAGGCAAATGTAGAACCCTTAGGACTAGCTGTGGGTTCTTTAGCTTAAGTTGAACTTAGAGCAAATCGATGGCACAAAGCATCACTTCTGAGGAGTTGACATTGTTTAGAAATTAAAGCCTATCCCTCCTGACTAAATGACAGAAGAAGAATTGTATCTCCTGGAGTAAACAGTGAACTGTTGCACTAAATTTGAAAAAAGCTGAAAATGTTTTTGCTTTATCTGATTACAACTCATTTACTCCCTTCCCTAGATCCCGTGGTTATGAACATGAAAGATTGCTATTTGAGTAT
This sequence comes from Urocolius indicus, assembly GCA_013401255.1. NCBI lineage: Eukaryota > Metazoa > Chordata > Aves > Coliiformes > Coliidae > Urocolius > Urocolius indicus. The sequence goes on along the minus strand of WBNH01003609.1, from coordinate 160,334 downwards.
GGTGGGTGATATGTCCCTTAGCATATATTTAACACATGCTTTATCAAACATATTACACACGTGTTTATAGCATATTAAATATGTGTTTAATATGTCCCCATGTATTAGGGACTGCAGAAAGTACAACATTCTAGCACAAGCAGTATTATTACTTTATGATGTGATGGCAGAATCCAGATTGTTGTGACATTAAAAGCCAGGATACTGAGGGCACTTTTCCCTCTTGAAGATCTTTGTTCTAGAGGATTATATTCAGTATTCATAAATGCTGTGTGTAGTACTGTTCAACATAGTACCACATTGACTTTTATCAGAATGCTTAGTATTTCATAACCTATTGTTATGCCCAGCTGCCTGTGACAGCTTAAATGCAAATTTGCAAAACCTTTTAGGTGCAAAGGTTAGCATTTGCAGCAAGTTTGCAGTGTGTCTATTTCAAGAACTCCTGACTTGGGTTGTAAATGTGGATTCCAGTTGCTACAGCTGTATTAGTCCGCACTCGTTAGACCACATCTAGAGTATTGCTTCCAGTTTTGGACCCCGTCAGTACAAGAAAGACATTGACAAACTTGAGTGAATTCAGAAGACCCCAAGGATGAGTGGGAGTGTGGACATACCTCATGTGAGAAGGGGCTAAGGGAACTGGACTTATTCAGCCTGTAGAAGAGAAAATTTCCGGGGGACCTAAGAGCAGCCTTTCTGTACTCGTAAGGAGGTTACCAGGAAGATGGAGTCAGAATCTTTACAGTGGTGCATAATGGGAAGCAATAGGCATGAGCTGAAACACAAATCTCAACAAGAGAGGTTCAGACTAAGTGTAGGAAAAACTTTTACTTCATGACAGACAGTGAAGCACTGGGACAAGTTGGTTGCCCAGAGAGTTTCTGGAGTCCCTGTCGTTGGAGGTTTGCTTGTCCCAACTGGACAGAGCTTTTGAGCCTCTTGATCTGCTTTTGTAGCTGACTCAGCTTTGAGCAGGAGGTTGAACTAGAGACCTCCTGAGATCCCTTTCTGATTTATCCTGTGATCCTGTGTGTTTCAGGTAATAGTAGATGTCCTGAGAAAAAGACTCCAGACAAAGCTTGTTGACTTCCAGGAAAATGAAAGAACTTTTAGCCAAGTGATGCTGATATTTAATTTTCTCAGGATCAAGCAAAATTCTGGATAAGTTTTGAACAATCTTAATAACTTTGATTTCTTTTCCAATAGCTGTTTGGAAGCTATCCCAGTAGGAGAAACAGCCAATTCAAAGCATATTTATCCCACCTACTTGTTAGAAAAAAAAAAAAAAAAAAAAAAAAGAGTATTGTCTTTTTAATGTCTCCAATTCTTTCTGCTAGTATAGGTCACCTACAGTCCAGCAGCCCAAGATATAAATTCAACTTCATAGCAGATGTGGTGGAGAAGATTGCACCTGCAGTTGTGCACATTGAACTTTTCCTCAGGTAACACTTTCAGTTCTTTGCGCTTTAACTGTGTTGTTTAAGATTTGCCAGTGTAGTAATTTTCATTTTGAATGAAACTAACATTACATTACAATATTACAGCACATTACAGCAGACCTCCTTACCAGAGAACCACATATTTGTGTGTTTTATTACTGTTTAGCAAACTTATTTTATTGATCTTGCCATCTTTACAGTACTTCACAATATATATTGCCTGGCATAAAGAAAAGTCTATCTTGTCTTTGGAGGTCTCTTCAGCCTCCACTAAAATGTGTTTCTCCTTGGTTTATTATCTCAGTTTAAAAAACAAGTCCAGAAGGTGAGCTAGAAAAACAAAGCTCACTGTTTTTATTTTGCTTTCAGTGAGAAGTGATTTTGTTTTGTCAGAGAAAACATTGAGAGGTAGTGTGTTGACCAGACATAACCTATCTAAACACAGAAGTTATTTCTGATAGTAAAAAAAAATGTACTAAATTTGCTGACCAAAATATACCAGTATTCCGTGTACTGAAGCTAGAGCTGAGGCAGCAATTTTAAGATTGAGAACTCAGAATAACCTGGAAGGCATGTTTAACAGTGAATGCCCAAACCAACCTACTCTCAGAACAAATTACTGCAAATTTATGTGTACTCAGTTACGTGAATACCCTTCTGTTTGGAGTACTCTAATTTTATGTAGATTTAAGAACTTCCTGGATAATTTTTAGAGGCTATTTTTAACATGCAATATCAAGGTAATTGGCTTTTCTGAGACATAGCTCTGTGCACATGGTGATTGGTCTTTTGAGTGAATGTTACAGTTGAAGATGTTTAGATCTTTGCAAATGTAGTTAAGATTGTTTGTTCTTTCCCTATAAGTAAATGTTTGTCCAGTAGCCTGCTGGGCACTAATTATGATACTGCCTTCTGTTCGGGATTGGCTCCAATTCTTTACTGCTGAATAGCCCAGAACTTTTCAAACAACTTCCTAATAAGGACCGCAACTAGGAGGAAAGAAGGATTTGTGGACCTTTTCTCATCTTCTGCTGCCCAGCATTTTCTGTTCCCCTAACAAATCTAAGGTCATTACAGCAATTGTTCTTAGAGAAAAGTCATAATACTTTAAACAGTTTATAAAGTCTCTGAAGTGCCTATACTGCAGCAAATGTTGTTTCTCACCATGTTTCACCCTTTCTTAGTGTTTTTCATTGCTTTTCTTTCACATTCCCAGTCCTTTCAATTTCCAAGCATGGTTTTTCCTGCCAATCTGCACTTGGGCTTCGTGATTCTCTGCAACATCACCTCTTACATTACTCCTGTCTCCAGCTATAAGGGTCCATCTTCTTCCCTTTTTCCCATCAGAGGTTCAGTCCATTTGTCAGCCCTACTATTTCCTGTTGTCATTTTCTTCCTATGTGGAAGTAGCAACTGGTGGAATCAGATGGGATTGTAGAAGACTATACAGATAGAATTGGAAACAAAAGGGAAAGGACCCTGTGTATTGTCTGAAAACCTTTCTTCCTTTTTCTCTGGCTGACTGAAAACAGTCACAATTTTCAGCAAAGGATCCTTTCTTTGTCATTTATTTCAAATGTAATTTTTGTAAGGGTTGTAACATGTCTTCAAGTGCTTTATCGTTTCTCAAGGTAAAAGGTGGTAAATGATTTCTAATGAGTTATAATTACTTGCTTTTTCTACAGGCACCCTCTCTTTGGTCGAAATGTCCCACTTTCCAGTGGCTCTGGGTTTATTATGTCTGATTCCGGTTTAATTGTAACTAATGCCCACGTGGTGTCAAGCACCAATGCTATTTCAGGGAGACAACAATTGAAAGTGCAGCTACAGAATGGAGATACCTATGAAGCAACCATCAAAGACATTGACAAGAAATCTGACATTGCAACAATAAAGATTCACCCTAAGGTGAGAGGCATAAATGGATGAAGGGATTAATTTGGGAACTCTTATTTCAGTTTCATTTAGCACAGAGTGATTGTCTGGATTATATGTTTAGGGATTCCTTGGAAATGTGTCCGGAAATCAATTAACTGAAATACACACATAGAAATTTTCCACTTTTTAGAATTAAATTGCTTTGTTTTCTATGCTAGGAACTGCTAAAAACAAGCAAACAAAACACGCAGCTCAGTTAATTATGTGGACAGACTCTGCTATCTCTACCTGAAAACCCAGGCTATTTTGGCTAATTCTAGCTCTGAGCCATACAGGGACTGCGAGGTGGTGCATAGCATAGGGAGAACAGCAGGCTGGTCAGCAGCTGGTTTGTGTGCTGTTTCGAGGAGGAGGAGAAAACAGTCTGCTAGAAAACAGGACAGTCTGTTTTGGAATCTTGCTGGCTGCTTTTTTTCTGGATTAAAATGTAAGGTACTACTGATAAGTTGGTTTTTTTTTTTCTGAAGAAAGCAGTGTCACATCCTTCAGATTGTAAATTGCACCTGGTCTAAGTTTTGAGGGGGGGGTGTGTGTGTGTGTGTGTGTGTATGATACTCAGTCTCTCTTTCATTACTGCATTGGAAAGTGTGTTCCTAACTTCTTGCTAGTTTTTTATTTTTCCAATCAGGTTTTTTTTTCAGGTACCAACTAATGTTTATTTCTTTTTCTTCTGGATTATTTAAGAAAAAACTACCAGTATTGTTACTGGGACACTCTGCTGATCTGAGGCCAGGTGAATTTGTGGTGGCAATTGGAAGTCCATTTGCCTTACAGAACACTGTGACAACAGGTATTGTCAGCACTGCTCAGCGAGATGGCAAAGAACTTGGTCTGCGGGACTCAGATATGGACTACATTCAGACAGATGCTATTATCAATGTAAGTACTAGGTATGTGAGGAGCTGAGCTTCACAGTCCTGGGACCTTGAAATCCCCACCTATTCAGCAAGGAAGTTTGTGCTCTGAAACATGGATCCACTAAATAAAAGCAGCTTTGTTTAAAATCAGGGATAGGCTATCTTAATAAAAGGCTAGGCAGTGTCTGTAAGTTACAATCAGGCATTAGTGTTGTGAAAGAGATGTTAAATAAAACTGCCCTCTTGGAGGCTGTCTATGAAGATGTTACATATGACAGACCCTTCTCATTCTCTAAATCTCGTGCAGTAACGTGTGGCTGTATAGACCAGCAGTAAATGAAAACATTTCTCTCTCTGCTTGTTCAGATGATCTGGCCAAGCAAGCTGTAGAATAGAGCCAAGGTTTCTTTCATCTCTATGCATTAGAACCAGATGGAATAGTCAAGTTGATAGTGTCTGCTTCAATTTAATGTCCGGACACCCAAGTAAGAACTTAAGGAGAGAGTTGGGTTTTTTTTTCTCTTTTGTTCTTGTTTTCTCTTTGCACATCGCATATTCCAACTAAGAATCTAGATGTGAAGTAACATAGTTTGAGACACAGTTTGGAATTAGGAGACCTAGTGCTGCCTGTTGTATAGAAATACATGACAATAATATTCATTCAGAACAGCTTCGAGGAATCCAAAGAGCTTAAGTAAAGTCTTTGGGTGTGTATATAGCTTGTAGTAACTCTAAAAAGAGTGCTGCACACATATCAGAGGTAGAAAATAGACTGGAATTTTATGGCTTAAATCTGTTTTACATTGAAAATATTTTCAGCATTTATTTTCTGGACCTCAGTATCAAGTCTGACAAAACAAGTCATAACAATGTTTTACACATGGAAAGCACTTAAATATTTATTGTCACAGTCTTGCTGAGAGAAATTCTATGAGAAGAGAAAAAGTTTATCTCTTTGTGCTAAGATATAATACAAAAGTGAGCTTTCTCAAAAAGTTTCTGTATGATCCAGTAGCTAAACCTCTTAAGATATTTAATTGGAGTTACTGTCCTCTGTTGTAAAAGGAAAGTAGGAAACCATTCAAAATGTGTTACTTGGGAGCAGACATTGAATTGGTGGCAGAGACAGAATTAGAACATGGGATTCTTGACTTCACGCCTATACACATTCCTCAAGATCAGACTGCTTCCTTCAACATACTTGTGCATTCACTGTCTTCAGAAGCTAATGAGCAAGTTTAGACAAGGATAGCAGTGTGTCAGGTAATGTTAGGCCAAATGGCATAGTGGTAGTAGAGTAAGTAAGGGAAATGGCAATATATTTGAATTGCTTTGCTATCAGAGACCAAAAAATATGAAGATAGTCCCTGGCATAGGGATGCTTTGTGCTTAGCTAATGCACTAGTTTTCTCCTGAGAATGGGAGGAGTTTGAGAGCTGGTCTATTCAGAGCATTCCTGTGGCTCGGCCAAGACTTTCCTGCAGGAATTTGCATGCAGCTGCCTTCTGAGAAATGCTAGAACTGCAGGAACGTGGGGCAGGAGAAAACAGGGCCGTACGTTCCTAAATGGAGCTATGCTACATGTGCCCAACTTCTGTTATTACATCCTTCAAGCAGAGAACAAATGAATGAAAGATAATGTGCTGAAGAAGGCTGAAAAATCATCATCTTGGTTACTTTGTGTCAGTCAGGCACAAAAATCAAACATGTTGCCTCAGATCACTGAAAAGATAAAACCTAAGAAACTGATCTTTGTTTAAACTTGAACTTTGAAGCAGTTTAAAAAAAAATAATATCTGTTTTATTCTACTGAGAATCTGTAAGGTTTGCCCAGTGCTATCAAAGTGTAAACAGTTTATATGGCTCATGTTGCTGTCATGCATCACATAACTTTTGTTTATTTTGAGTGGTAAGTTGCTGCTTTTGGCTGTTCAGTAGACCTACTTGAAAACTCTGGCCTCAGTCAAAAACAAACTTATTGAGCCAACATGAAGATGGACAAGGAATTTCTCCCACTCCCATTTCCTGTAGTCCTGTTGGATGTTTCCTTTGAAGGCCATTAGGTATTAGGCAATTTCAGACTGCTCAGAGCTGCTATACGTCCTCCCTAGAGAGGGGTTGCATGTCTGTGGTTACTAAATGAATCCTTACGTAATGCTTACCTCATAGCAAATAAACACCTAAAGCACTGTATTCTTCTCTGGTGAGAATAAGAGAGACTGACAGAACTGCAAACCAGTGAAGAATAAAACTACTATGTGCACCTCACTGAAATGAAGTTTAAATAGCAATTAATTCAAAACCTTGTTCTGACAGTCTTTAGAAGAAAGCAAATACTTGTTTTAACTGTTTAATGATTCTTCTTAACTTAGGGTCTAACTATTTGGAGTGGTAAGTTGCTGCTCCTAACTTAAGGCCTGTTTCTGAAAAGAAAAAACAAAACCTTAACCGTAAGGTGTGAATGGGTAGAGTAAGACCTGCCTGTAATCTTCTGTAGTCAATATTCTGTCCTTCAGCACTGCCTAAGAAATATCCTTCTCTCTTTCATTTACTTGCAAACAAAACACTGTTTGAATTGAAAATTGCGTTTCCTACAGTGAAGCACCAATTAATTGTTCCCTTATGTCATCTTTACAGTATGGCAACTCTGGAGGACCTCTGGTTAATCTGGTAAGTCCAGGTGACTTGGTTTTGTGTTTTGTTTTGTTTTGTTTCAAGAGCTTGAAATGAGATAGATAATAATAGATAATTTGAAATAAGATAGATAAAACAGATTGCTTTAAACCAGGACTGGTTTTTGCAGGTCACTGAGCTGTAGCTGTAGTGGTAGTAGTGACTCCGGTTGCCTGCTCGGTGGAGGGAATCTCTTGCCGAGTGATTGAGTGGACCTTGGATGAACAAACTGTACTGTAGTATCTCTGGCCATCTAAGTTAAACGTGAAAGGGATTGTGAATCAGAGCCCAGATCCTCAGTTACATGTAATGTTTATTTTTTGAGTGATTACGACACTCTTAACGTTTCTTAGACTAGTTTTTAACATGAAATGCCAGGCAGTGAGCTGAACTCTGTCACTTAGAAGCAAATTAATTGGATGCTGTCTCTCAACAGGATGGTGAGGTGATTGGGATTAACACTCTGAAGGTCACAGCTGGAATTTCTTTTGCTATTCCTTCAGACCGTATCACTCAGTTTCTCACAGAGTCCCATGACAAGCAAAGTAAAGGTAAGGTCTGCAAGAAACGGTGACATCTTCTGACTGTTATTCTGATCTATCAGTGAAATATCAAAAGACACGGGTCTGGAATCCTGTTACTGAAAGGAGCAGGATTATTTTATGGTGTAAGCTACCATACACTTAGAAAAAGAAAACGTTGCAGAATTGGGAGAGACATTTTATTACTCAAATCCCCAAAGAGCTGACAGTATCTGTATAAATCTGAGAAAAGGACCTCTGAGGAGAGGGAAGATACAGATGAGTCATTACAGGCTCAAATGATCTTGAGAACAGATGGTGACTTGTTCAAGGAGTCTTATCTGTTTCCACATACTGTCCAAGCAAAAAGGTGTAAAACACTTGTCCTCAGATGGAGCGTAATGTGGTCACTGTCAGTGAGTGATCTTAATTTTGTCATAGCCATCTATGTCAGTGCAATATATCTGGATATTGTGATAGACTCTCAGAGCCCAATAGAAGAAGAGCTGTATGCTAAATCCTGAAGAAATAAGTAGGGAAGAGGGGCAAAGGCAGAAAAAAATACTGGCCTCCACACCAAAGAGCATATCAATCTAAATATGCCAGCAACTGACAATTGCAGTACTCTGGACTTCTTTTATGTGCCTGCCTTGTTATCTGCCACACTACGTGCTGCACAGCCAAAACTGATCTTGTAATGCCTCATCCAGGCCAAACCTTCCTTTCTCTTTTGCTTAACAGTTTATCTGACAACCCTCTATTCATCTTGTATTATGACTGTTGGCTGCTGCCTTGCTTGAATCTTTTTGATATTAATCTTGTCTTCTTCTGAATTCATCTAGCTGCTGATGCCAGGATTGTTTCCCTACACCTTTTAGTGTTCCTTAAGTTGTCCTCTTAGTATTCCCTCAGATACTGTTATTGAAATAACTTCTCTTAGTCAGAGGTTTGAAAGTTATGCATCTTCTCATATATTTGAGACCATCACAATTCTGATTGGCCTCTTCATCTGTGTTCTGCTGAATTTCACAAATTAGATTAGTTTTACTTGATTGGAGGTGGGGGTGAATAAGTTGTTAATTATGTGCTGAAAGGGGCCTTTCGAAGTAGATGACATAATTTTGTTTCAGCCAACAAGTCAAAAACCCTATTCACCCAGGTTAGTAACTGTTGGCTTCTGAGAGAAGCATTTCTGTGTCATTGGTGACATTACACTTCTGAAACAAGTGCTCATCTCAAAAACAGGGAGCAATGGCTCACCCTGCAGGCACTGGCTCTAGAATCATAAAGGCAAGCTTTGTGCAGAAAGCCCACCATCTGCCAAGGGGTTCCTGGCAACTGAGGCTGGAAAGTCAGTGAAGGCCAGAGATGCCAGCACTGAGCTCAGCCACCTTACTTCTTCAGACACTTTTCGCCTCCGGAGAATGAGGAACCCTCTGAGCCCAGCTAGAGGACTTAAAGATAACTTTGCCTATGGAACCCTAAGAAAAAAAGGAATAATGAAAGATTCATCTTGTGATTGTAATGTACTGGGATTTTTTTTTCATCTTTCTAATTATCTCTTAATGAAAGGACTCACACTCTTAGCATCTGTGACAGTCTGCTTGGCACACCCTGGCCACAGGCAATATGAGAAATTTCTATTTTTCTTTTTTTTTTTTTTTCTGTTCTGCAGTACTCTTGCACCTTGGCTGCAGGCAAAACAGCAGCCATGTAAAGCCCTTGATGCATAGAGAGAGAGAATTTCTAGGAGATATTTTCAGCATATTTGAGACTTTGGATTGTTTTAGGCCCTGAGTACTAGTTTTCAGGTTTGTTGTATAGGCATTATTTCTGGAGATAAAGGATTTAGCTAAGCAGAATTATTGGGATGTTTCCATTATATTTTGTTTTGCTCCAATTACTTTTCAGTGGGATCCACCCTTATGGTACAATTAGGTCATAGAAAGAAGCTTAAAGATATTACTGTTCTGCTCTAAATATCTATTGCCTGAAGATGGTAACATTCCCTTAGGAAACTGCTCCTTCCAGATTGTCACATAGGAGATACTCAGAGTCTTGTTTAGTAAGCTTGACCTTAGCTTTTTAATTCTCAGTTGATCAGATAACTACCACTTTTATATGGAAAGCATGTCTTTTTGAAGTCTCATCCATTGTATGTAACTGCAAATATGTGATCTACTGAAGTATAGGAGCTGGGGGAGGGGGAAAGGAAGAGAGGCTGGCAATTGAATTAATTATTTGCACTGATTATTATTATCTAAACAGTCTGCCTAATGCATTAGTAATACCTAATAAGACCTAATGTATTTTTGACCAAATGTTTACCACATTCTGCATAGTGATATTTATCTATGGAATGATCTGAAAGCCTTTTAGAGTTCTAACCTCCTTTTAGAGTTAGGAGTCGATAAACTGATGTGTGAAGTTAAGTGTCTCCATCTATATCTCAGTTTTCGCCATCTGTGGATTCTGTCTTTACCTCTGGAATTCATCTATGTACTTAAGCATTGACTTTTTTTTTTTTTTTTACTTCAGTGCCTTTTGTTAGCATCCTATTGAAATTTCCCAGTTTCAGTCAGCTGTCTGTGACTTTTTATTAACACAAAACAGATTTAAATTTCAACTGATGGTTGAGGCTGGTTTGCTTGGCTTTATACTGCTAGAAACAGTGTTTCATCTGGCCTGGTGTTTACAAAAACAAAGTGAGATTTGAGTATCTCACTCTGCTGTGCTCTGTTTCATCTTTAAGCTAAAATAGTTTTACACTTGATCAACTTTATTGTTCCAATTTATCTACCTTATTTTAACTACACTGGGACTTCATCCTGGCGATGTGTGGCTAGGATTTACAATCTCACTTTATTCCAGTTCTCTTTGATTATTTTTGTTCTGCCTCATGATTGCACAAGTTGACAGGTTATGAGACTTTTTGTTTACAGAGCAGGTGTAATATGACAGTGGTAGTTTGAGGTGCCACACACTATTCTACCAACGTACTTAAGCCTGATATCAAAGTCCTATCCTTTGGGAGGGTAAAAAAACTACAACTGGTTTTCAGTGCCTGCGTGGTCTCTACTGATAATTCTAACAAACTGGACAATTAAATTCCCTCTAATTATTGTTGATGAAAAAGTTGAGGTTTGTGTGAGATATTTGATTGGGTTAAATTTCAATGGAATAGACTTTTGCAAAACAAGAGGCCTGCAGTTTGTTTACCTGTATTCTGACATACAAAATGTCTGGGGGGTAGGAAGGTGAGGAATCTAGACTCTGCTGCTAAAATAATTCATACCTCATAGCTACTTTATACAATAGCCAGCTACTGTTTCAGTATGAACCACGATTTACAGTGTATCAAACATATTGTGGGAAGAGGGCAGAAGGCCATTTTGAACTTTAATGCAAGAACAGGGGTGCAGAAGTACCCCAAACTTCCCAAAGATTAATATGAATTGAGACTTTTAGTTGCAAATAAGTCTGTAGTTACCAGATGAGGGGTTGTTTTCCCAGAGCCTTCTTTTTACATGTATCACTAGCCACTGGGGAAATAATTCCCTTTTAGATCACTGGCATTTCTGCTGTGGTTTTTTGTTCTTGCCCAATCTTCTTGCTGTTTTGTTTCTTTCAGATTGATTTCTTTTGCCCTTTCTTTAATTTTCATTTTTCTTTCTCATAAACATTCCTAACTCATCCCTCAGAGTATGAATTGTGGTTCTGCATATTTCTGCATCACAAAGGCAATGGAAAGCAGCAAACTGTTTAATGCAACAGTAAGCTGTCACCAGAGAGTCTGTCATCTGCGTAACTTAAAGATAACTCCATCATTTAACTGTTCACACTCAATGGGCAAGAAGACTATTTTCAAGTGGGAGAGTTACAAAGTTTGAACAAGTTTGTAAAAGTGAAAGCTTAAATTTATGCCATATAGACTAAGGAAGCACTGTGAGAGCATTAGTTCATGGCCATGCCCAAAGCTTTTGAGACTTTCGAATCATAGTATCATTCCAGCTGGAAGAGACCTCTGAGCTCCTTGGATCCACCTTTGTCCCAGTCCTATCAACCACTAGACCATGTCCCTAAGTGCAACATCTAACTGTCTCTTAAACACCTCCAGGGACAGTGACTCCAGCACCTCCCTGGGCAGCCCATTCCAATGCCTGACAACTCTTTCAGGAAAGAAATTCCTCCTCATATCCAGAGTGAACTTACCTTGGTGCAACTTGAGGCTGTTTCCTCTTGTTCTAGTGCTTCTTATTAGGGAGAACAGACTGACCCCCACCTTGCTGCAACTTCCTTTCAGGTAGTTTTAGAGAGTGATAAGGTCTTGCTTGTGCCTTCTTTTCCCCAGGCTAAACAGCCCCAGACCCCTCAGCCCTTCCTCATAGGAGTCGTGCTCTAATTCCTTTCCTAGCTTGGCAGCCCGGCTCTGGATCCTCTCCAGCACCTCCATATCCTTCTTGTACAGAGGGGCCCAAAACTGGACACAGTGTTGAAGGTGTGGCCTCACCAAAGCCAAGTACAGGGGAATGATCACCTCCCTGCTCCTGCTGACAACACTGTTCCTGATCCAGGCCAGGGTGCCATTGGCCTTCCTGCCCACCTGGGCACACAGCTGGCTCATGTTCAGACACTGTCAACCAACACTCCCAGGCCCCTCTCTGCCTGGCAGCTTTCCAGCCACTCCTCCCCAAGCCTGGAGTGCTGCTGGGGGTTGTTGTGGCCCAAGGGCAGGACCCGGTCCTTGGCCTTATTGAAACTCATGGCATTGGCCTTGGCCCAGCCATCCAGCCTATCGAGATCTCTCTGTGAAGCTTCCCTACCCTCAAGCAAATCGACACTTCCACCCAGCTTGGTGTCGTCTGCAAACTTGCTAAGGGTACACTTGACCTGTCATCCAGATTATTAATAAAGATGTTAAACAGCAGTAGCCCCAGTACTGAGCCCTGGGAGACACCACTCATGACCAGCCACCAACTGGATTTAACTCCATTGACCACAACTCTTCAGACTCGACCATCTAACCAGTTTTTCTGCCAGAAAAGTGTATGCCCATCCAAGCCTAAACAGACAGTTTGCCTAAGAGAACACTGGGAAGCAGTATCAAATTTTGATCTCATTAGTTTCACATTACAATAGAGGAGAGGCAGAACATTTCAGGGAAAAGCAAGGATGGCAGTTTACAGATGCCTACAGAGCATAGTAAATGCGGTGTTTAATGGCTGACATTTTCAGGAATGCTGATGGGAATATTGGATGTGTAAAATTCAGGACTATTTTTCCTGGAAAGAATAAGAGTTCAAGGAGACTCTGTACATAACCTTTTCCTCACATGAGAACATGGTCAAGCTCAAAGAAATTGTGAAGAAGTTAAACTGGAACAAGTAAAGGGAAATATTGTTTCACACCGGATATAACTGACTACTGAAGTACTCACTTCAGGAAGTCATCAAACTGCATTTTTTTCCTAAGACAGCTGTTCAGTATCATGACTACTAAAGTCAACTACAGAAACATAGTGCTGTTCCTGAAGCAGTGAATTTTCACTATTTAAAATTCTGTAGAGTCCTGACTAAGGTCTATAGGGGTTTTTTTAGGCTTGATTTCCATTTTTTGGGGTAGAAATAGCAAGCCATTTGCATTAGAAACAGTATCAGTCTTTTGGTTGTCCTTTTTCTTAAAGGTAGAAATTCCAGCTTCTTGAAATCCCTTTAAATCTCTGTATTTTCTTGAGAACACCATCTTATTTTATTGTCTTAACTGGTTTCAGATGAAATGGTGGTTGCAAAATTCTCTGTTTACTGAAGTCATGTGATACTAGATAACAGAATTTTTCCTGAATTTCCTGAAGCAAAACTATTTATGCAGTGTAAGCGAGCTTCTTTCTCACCTTCACTTGTAAAGAGAGGGATTGTCATTCCATACATCAAGGCCAACCAAAATAGAAAATATCCTCAGTGTAGACGTATGTGATTTCTGTTTAGGTCTGTTAAAACCTGATACATCCTATTTTAATTGTCAGATAGTTTTGGTCATAAAAGTAGTTATTTTTGTCAATGTTTGCCTAAATTTTTTTAATATCCTCTATGGTTTTTTTTCAGATGGGAAGAAACGTTTCATTGGCATCAGAATGCTGACAATCACTCCTGCGTAAGTATCTTCAATGGGTCATCTGTATGATCACAAACACAAAACGTGGCCAGTAGTGGTTCAGAACATTTACCTTTCATTACAAATCTCCAGAGAATCCAGAAGTGTGTGTTAGCTTCTGTGAAATCTGCAAACATTTTAATGCTGTTGGTGAAATACATGTTCTGAGACCTGGAAAATCACTGCCAGTCATTCTGTAAATACTGATGACAGTGGATGCCCTATTGATAGCTGAAGGAATTTAAGAAGAGCTTGAATACTGGGTTTGGTTCTTTACAAGGCTACCTGGAGCTACAGTAGGTCTTAGGTGGTATTTAAAGGAGATGCTGCTTTCAGGTGAACATGAGTGCCGATGCCAGTTGAGCTGCTTGAGGGTTTGGTGGTACTTCTGTCAGTGCCAGTGGAGGCCATATGATGTGAGATTTGGTGTCTAATCGCTAAGTGGAAAGAAAGTAGTTGCTAAAGCTTCATGCCTCCCTGTTAAAGCTAGAATAGGGACAACCTCCACCAGTTCTTTGCTGTCTTTTCTCGCTCACGTTGCTTTGCATCTTGCTGTTACACAGATTTATTCTGGGATGACAAATGAAGGCTCTTACACTTGTGTTCTTCCCCTGCAGTAGGCACATTTCCAATGTGGCAGTAGACTACAAAATTAAACAAGACAATTTCCAGCTGGGGTTGTAGTAAAGCCATCTTTGTTTATTGAATTACACTCTTGCAATCCTCCCCAAAGGGTCAGATCCTCAGCTGGAACGAATCAGTGTAATGGCATTAACACTACTGGGCCACCACCAGTGGAGAAAAACTTGAATGTTTCTCTGCATAATTGTGAAATTAACACGAAGTGAGATTTTACTGCTTCTGTGGCATCTAATGAAGCAGTGTAAGATGTCTCCAGGCTTATTTTCAGGAAAAGGCTACTTCTGTTGGGATATTTGCTTTAAGCTGTTAACTTCCTCAGTACAAAATCAGATGAAGGGAAGCTGTGTGTGCAGCCATTTTGGCTTGCTTTCTGTCTGAGGGACAGCTTTTCACAGCAGACAGCAGAGTAAATCCATCATTAGTTTAACTCCCCTTCTTCCTAGAAATGGATTTTGACCCACACTGTACACAGACCTGAAATGATGTCATCTCCTCAGAAATGAGAGGATGTTTTTAGTCTCTGTTTTGCAGATGGTTCCTGTCTTCTTTCTTTAGAAAGAGGTGCACAAACAATTCCTTGAGAACACTTAAGGAAGCTAAAGTCGCCTTGAGAAACTCTCCCAGTTCTGATCTATCTGATGACTGAAATTATCCAAACCTGTATTGTTCTAGATAAAGACAGATTAGGAATGACTTGAAAAATTGTTAGCAAATTTCTGCCCCATCACCATCGTTAATTCTTTAGGGAAGGAATGCCTTTTGTCCCTATACCAAACTGAGGACAGAGAGTGCTACTGTCCCTGTGCTCCTCTGCAGTGCCCTCTGTGCCGCTCTACAAACAGCAAAAGTCAGGTTCTTGCAGGAGATGTATAAGACCATTAAATGTTGTGTGCTTTGCAGAGGTAAATTGGTTTGACTCTCTTAAAATCCGTGTTCCTTCTTGTGATCCAAATTCAATTCCTCTGCATTCTCATCACAAGAACAAGGGGCAAACAATCCTCTGTTAAGCCATTTATTTTTGGTAACAAAAAATTGAGGATAGATAAATAATAATTTCCACTGCTTTTGTAGTAGACTCAAATGCTATATAATTTTGTCCTTTTAGCTTGGTGGAAGAACTGAAACACAATAATGCTGATTTTCCTGATGTCAGGAGTGGAATTTATGTGCATGAAGTTGTTCCAAACTCACCTTCTCATAGGTATGTAGAGCACATTCTTTTCTTCACCAGAAATAAATATCGTTGGTAATATTTCCATTTATATTCAAGTACTTTGTCATACTAGTCTTGATTTGATTTGTATTTTAACCATCATAAATTGTGGATCTATGTAAAAAATAAAGTTAAAATATTTGTACTAAGATGCTACTTATCCTCCAGAAGTGAAGTACTTCAGTAGCAGAACTTTTAAAATGGTATTAGGAAACACTAACTGTGTGCATATTTAAAGAACACCCTGAATACAATGAATCAAATACTGGTTTTGAAAAGTGAGTTGCATGTTAATAAATAGAAACTTGGATGGAGTTTAAACAGGAAACAGGGTAACATTTGCATAAGACACTGTCAAAGCTATTATCTGAAGCAAAGCTTTATCTTTGAGGAAGAAACTATTGTATGGAACAGTTGGAAATAAATAAGATATTCCTAAAAACTACTTTAGGAATTATTAAGAAAATATTAAAGGCAACAAAAGCAACTATTCTGGATTATGTTTAAACAGCAGGAGAGAAATAATTCACCTGTAGCTCAGCTGGGACGCTTTTTGAGAGTGGTTTAATTTCCAATGCTTGACATGCATACTGGAGAGATAAAAGTATGTTCTTGCAAGTGGATGGAGTGGAGTGGGTCAGTTGTGGCTAAAAGTCTTTTCTGTTTCTCCTTTGTTTTGTGGAAGCCAAAGAGAAAGTTAGACTGCTGTCACAGTTGGTATATTTTTGCTGTTTTAGGAGAAAATCCACAGTGATGTAACGTGAGCCTGATTTGGCCTTTAGCGAGTACTGCGAGTTATTCTTTTGCAGTCAGAAGGCTGGGAATTCCTTTCATTAGAAACTGAACCAAGGAAAAATTGATCATGTTGGCCAAAGAGATGGTGAACAGTCTTTGCATTTTTCCTCTGCATGGAATCATTGCTTACTGCTTTTTTTTTTTCTTCTTGTCTTTGCAGAGGAGGGATCCAAGATGGAGATATCATCGTTAAAGTCAACGGGCGTCCTTTGATGACTTCCAGTGACCTGCAAGAGGCTGTGATGAATGAATCACCTCTACTACTTGAAGTTCGAAGAGGAAATGATGACTTGTTATTTAACATTGAGCCTGAAGTTGTCATGTAAATAGAATTGAGGAAGCTCTCACCATAATTAAACTCACTTATTCTGGAACACTAGATACCTCCTTTACAGCTACAGTAATTATACTTCCTGTTGACTAATGACAAGGTGGACTAACTTAATTGCCTGAGCCATTTCTGTACATAGTAGCTAGAATGAGTTCAGTTACGCCATTTACAGAAGATTTAACTTTCAAAGAAATTTAAAAACTGTCTTCTGGGGAGGAAGAAAACAAATTTTTAGTAGCTGATGAAAATGAGGTCTACTTCCAGTTCCTGCAGGTTCAGGGCAGATTCAGTTCTGCATTTTGAAAGACCAAAATACTACTGGAAGTAAGTAAAAGCATGCCAAAATGGGAAATTATTCTTAAACTGCAGTCATGGCTGCAGCAGACTCAAGCTATCCTAATGGACAATTGAAGGGTTTTTTATGTAATTTTTCCAATGTGAAACAAATATTGGCAAAGCTTGTGTTTGTTCTTACTGCTTCTGTGCTGCATTCTGTGATTCTGCATGTCAGTGCAGATAGATTAAATCTGTAAATATCGAAAGGAACAAAAATGGTATCAGGCTATAGAGTGTTACACCTAGGTCATGCAATTTTGGAATATAGTAAATGATTCTTATAGAATTAATGCCTTATTATATATAAATCAAAACGATGTGCTGAACAAAGTTAAGTTTGAGAAAGTGCACAGTTTTTTAAGAGTTTGATACAAATTAGTTTTGCATTTTGCTGATAAGCTTGGCTGTAAAATTGTCATACTACTTCTGGCTTGTACTGTGTATGTTTCTACTGTAAGGAGATTAAAGTTTACACAAATAATGTGTTGCTGTAAACCTCTTTTCAAACAAGTATGTCTTCCCTTCTTCTTGTCAAACTAGAATAGAATCTCCCAAGAGAAAATTTTCTTACAGAAAGCTGGGGCCTGATGTTATTAAAACCCTTTGCAGTTCTATGATATAATTATTCTACGCTTTTTTAGCCTATGTTTAGAAGTGCTTTGCACACAACTCATTTATTTACACTATCTCTTTTTCATCTTTATGCATTGTGCTTTGATGTCATTTAGAGAGTGTCTAGCTGGGATCCTGTTGTCTTCAGTTCTGCCTGTATGTGGCAAGAAGGAAAAGGAAGCACTACTAATGCTGTTTTACAGCTAGTGTGAGACTTTTATGTAATAAATCCAGGGCAGAAGTTGCTAAGAGCTAAACCCAGATCTCATGAGTGCCCTGAACCACACAACTATCTTCTCAGCAAATATTGCCACTGTTTCCCAAAAAGACAGAGCAGTTATCTGTTTCTGGAGCATTTTCTACAGCAAACTCTGCTTTCTAGACTTGATTCTTGTGTTTTGTTTAATTCCTTTTTGGGTCCAAATAGACTTTCTGGCTATACCAACTGACTTGTTTGTGACAAGCCTTGCACCTTTGGGTTTGTACAACACCAAAAAGAGCAATCTGTTAATTACTTCCGCAAGGTGGGGTTGGACTAGGTCCCTTCCAACCCCTACCATTCTATGATTCTATGATTACTTGTTGGCTGGCTTTGACTACAACTATACAGTTGGAAGGTGGATGGAGTATTTTGCTCCTAAAAGTGAATACTGTTTCTTTCGATCAAATTATTGCCTGTGTGCTGTCACTGAAAGAAGAGCTGTTTTCATCCCTCCATTCAAAGGTACTTAGTTGTGCCTTATTAAGTATTCCATATTCAGAGGGATCAACTACTTTCCATTAAGATACAACCTTAACATCTGAGCTTGCAAAAAGCAGAAGCATGTTCTGAACTTGGGATAGCGTGGCATGCAGAAGGATGCTGACATGATTAATGTCAAGCATATCCATACATGTGTACCATGTTAGGACTGCCAGTTTACCTTTTGTGAGGGGTGTTTGACCTCTGTGCCTATAGATTAATGTTAGGCAAGTTAAAATGTTTCTGTGAATTTGTTGCTAATTTTTCAAATGCTAAACCAACAAATTGTTTAGTAATAAGACCCACATAGTGATTAGTAAGAGAATTCTCTTACAATAAGAGAAGCTTTTAGGCTTCCAGATAACACTGTAAGGATTTTGAAATAAATTGCATAACAACCCTAATTGCAATGATACTGAAGAGCCTGAAAGTGACATAGCGCTAAAATTAAACAATACACTGTTGTTGTCACTGGCCAAGCATCTTGGCCTTGTGGTTGTGACATCCTATGGAGGGGAGAAAGACAATTTCCTTACTCATAAAAAACTGTTGTGTTCTACCAACAGTCCCTTTTTTCTAAGCTTGTGGAGCTTACACATCTTAGAATCTGCAAGTCCTGTTCCCATTGTAGCAGATTTCACTCTAAGCGGATAAAGGTCAGATGAGGTTCTTTTAGAAAGAAAGCATTGTCACTTCCTTTGGCTGCGGGAGCATCTGTGTCATTTCAGCTGTGGTGTGACCCTTAGCTGCTGAGATATGAGTAGACTTTATTAATTGCTACTCATCCCCCTGACATCAGCCAGAGCTGCAAAGCTTAATAGCTCAATCTTAAGAGTCAGCATTTGCTGATGCCAGCAGTTCATGTTAAGTCTATAACACATCCTTGTTATCTTTATTTCTTGGCTAAGATATAATAAAATGGTAGTCGATGTCCAAAACAAAATATTCTGGCAACTTTTCTGTCATAAGCAGTTACTGGCTGTGTCTCAGTCAAAAAAGAACTAACAAAAGTGTGATCTTGATCTCTCAAAAAAACTGAACTGGCAGCTGCAGCTTTTCCAAATCAAGGCTGGATCAACAAGATGAATGCTTTTGATATTCATTAGTCTGACCACCCTTTTATTACCACAAAGATTTTCTAAAGCCTCTGCATTATTTCTACAAGGCCTAATTGGCAAAATAAGGAAAAAGAGAGCTCAGTAATGGCAATACAAGAGGTGTGAGCATTTCAGGGTGCTTCTACGCTGCAGCCCAGCAAAGTCTGCACTGGGAGCTGCACAGCTCTGGCAGCAAGCTAACTCTTGCCAGGGCTACTGCCTCTCACCTGTCCTGCCCCACTATGTCTGCTGTGGGGCTCAGCACCTTAAAGACAAAGTTTCTTCTTGTCTCTGTTCAGTAGCAAACAGGAACGTGAGAACACCATACATAATACAATGGGATTCATAGAGATGGTGGCTGTTAGGAAGACAAGTCATGGGTGAAACAGAAGACAAAGAAGGGAAACAGCACAGAATAACAAGGGGGAAAAAAGAATTATTTTAAAGTAAAGAAGATATGTCTGATAGTTTCTTTTATATAATTAGATGGGTATGACAATGGGCCAGATTGCTGTACAGCTGCCTGAACCAAGTACTTGAAGACCCCCTTCTGCTGGGTGGCATAATCTATTTGTCTCTGTACCCCCAGAGCCGTTTGAGATAGTAGGAATGGGTAACGTCCCAAAACACCAGCAACTCTCCACAAGAAGAACAGGTAATGGAGAGAAACTCTTTAGACTGCAATAAGTGTAGTACAAA
The DNA here is from genome assembly GCA_013401255.1 of Urocolius indicus. Classification (NCBI taxonomy): domain Eukaryota; kingdom Metazoa; phylum Chordata; class Aves; order Coliiformes; family Coliidae; genus Urocolius; species Urocolius indicus. Next base: position 140,286 of record WBNH01003609.1, on the reverse strand, counting down.
TTGTATCACCTTTCCAGAGTGCCATGTAGCAGCACCTGTGACTGATTATAGGTGGCTATTTGCTCACCATTACACAAGTGCTCCATCACACTTGTGCCTCGGAGATCAGTTCAAAATGATAATATCTCTGGAAAGAGAGGCTCTTTCTACTTGCAAGCACAGAATTCCTTCCCTTACGGGGGATCTTGCATCTCAGTCCAGGAACTGGATGTAGGCATGAGAGGTGCGTGAGCCTTGGGGCTCCCTGCATGTAGAAGGTTGGCAAAGCAAACTGGTGATTTGCAGACTATGGTTGCTACGTTGCACAGAGCGCTCTCATGCAGGTCCAGGAAGTTTGGCCTGTGGCACTCTGAAAAGGCTTGAAAAGGCAGCAGAAATCTGAATTACTGAGATGTTCAATGGTCACAGAAATCCAGTGCACAGCAGCTCTTCTGTATAACTTGTTCTCTGCTGGCTGTGCTGATTGTTCTGCACAAGCTGCTTTGCACAACCACATACCAACCAGCAGTCCCTCCTGTCTGCCTCTGCACCAGCTATTCTGTGCAAAGCTTTTCTGCACGGCTCCTTCCCCAGAGCCTGTTTTGCATTTCTGCATTTTGCCCTTCACAGCAGTGGCTCTGTTTGCTCTTCCATGCTGATTTTGCACCAGCTGTTCCATACCACCCTATATCCGTATCACCATCGACCCCAGACTGCCATCTCACACTCTTGATTTTGTCTTGACTGCTTGTTTCTTGCTTAAGGCTTTGCTGGTTTAGCAGAAAACAGGAAGAAGGTGGAATGTATTTCTTTCTTTTTCTTCCCAAGCTCTGAAGTCTGGAGTGCTGTGCTGAGCATTTCAAGTCCATAGCATAACACTAGGGCGGTGTGTTGATGAAAAGTTTACTTAACCACAAGACACTACAGGATACAGAAGGTGATGCTGCCTCTGCTTAGGCACCACCAGCCAGGAACCGGTTTTCAAAGATGTGCAAGACCCCAGAGGGAGTGTGTATGGATAGGATGGATATGCTTTCTGAACCCACATATAAAACTAAAGCCTGAGGACTGCTTTGAAGTAGAAGGAAGGCTTTAAAAGGGAAGGGGGTGTACCATGTTTATTTTATTTTATTCCCCTTATTGACTTGGATTTCTGTAATCTTCATTTAACTGGACATGCCTGGGGAAAGCATCCAGGTCTGTGTTTATTTTGATCCTTCTTCCCACAGTGGCAGATTATTTTTGCAACTTTGGTGTTCTTCAAATAGTAGTTTTGGTCTTTTATACAGACATTTCCAGTGTCAACAGACACAGCTTGGTGGAGCTTTGCTCTAGAAGAACTTTCCAGGTTGTTCCATGGATTCTAAACCAGAAGTTGAAGCAGAGTTGCTTAGAAGACCTTGCTGACTTGTCAGTTCTCTGTCTTCAGGAAACCACGAGAGACAATGTTATATTGCATTTTTCTACTGAAAAAAATGTGCAACAGTATATTGACTGGCAGTGAACTAATGTTTAGGGAGCACAGAGCATGGATACAGGAGTGCAGCTTCAGGCTACAACCACCACAGACAAAAAAAAAAAAAAAAAGAGGAAAAAAATATTTACTTTTTCTCTTTTGATTTTTATCCTCCAAGGAGAAAGGTCAGACAGAGCCGGTTGCCCCTCATCCTCCCTTCCTCTTCCCCTCCCTTTCTGTCAAAAGCTTTCCCTAGAGACTGTGAGAATATGTCAATATTAAACAGCATTTTTCCTATAAAGATCTCTGGAGAATAATAGAAGCAACTGCTTGCTCTTTCTTTCTTCAACAAACATAGGCCAGGCCTTCACAAACAGCCAACTGAGGCATAGTCAGGAAAAAACAAGTTCTTAGAGGAAGCAGTCGCCAAGGAAAATAATTGGGCAGCATGAGGGGTTTGGTGACGCAGCTGCACAGCTGCTAAGTTCAATGACTTCTCGATTGCCTGCATCTGAAGTTGTGTTCCACTATGAAATGATCCTCTACCTCTGTAACTATAAATAGCCAGGCACAATGGTTTGCTGTTTGAAATCCCAGAAGCAGCTTGGGGAAAATATCAAAACCAAACCCTAACAACAAGAAGCCTACAGCGTTCTTCTCATTAAGATCCTAAATTTCAAGGAGACACGATGAAGCTGGAGGGTATAGTTCTGATGCTTTTGAAGATAACTTTCTAGCATCTCAGTTGGCCAAGAAAATGTGCAGCTCTACAGAAGCAGTGCCAACTGGTCTGTCTTTCTGTGAGAGGAAGGACAGTTAAGGGTTGGTGTTGCACAGATTTTATCTGAGCTACCTGGCTGGAGGTCCCTTAGGATCAAAGGAAAGAAAGAATAGATTTCCTCCTCTCAGAAAGCAGAGATTGAAAATGGTTCCAAAAAGCTGTATCCTAAAAATATTTGCTATAAAGCCTCCTTCCTGTGAAGAGAGTCTCAGGTGATCAGAATTGATGCACATGTCTGTGCTGTGCAAATCCCAAGTTAGATGGGATGACTTTCAACCCTACAATCTTAAACCTGTTTCAGAGTAATGAAGATTTTGACTTTGCTTGGTAAGTAAGTTCCACTCCTAATTTTGAATGAGTGAAAAACGATCTCAACTTTGTCTCATGTCCAGCAGAAGTAAGCAGAAAGTTCTGGGTCAGTGGGAACTTTCTGAGTGTAGTAATATATGGCATTTCAAAGTATCATCTAGGTTTGTCTACAAGAGCATGGGGTAAGTTTTTCAATCAAAAGTCGCCAAATGATGGATGTTGCCTCACTCAGGTGTTAAGTTCACTACACCAGGAAGCGCCTATCACAGCCAACTACCAAAAGCTATCTGATCAGTTTGAAATGCACTGATTACACTTGCATTTCTAGCTGTTTTACACCTAAAGGTGTTTCTATCCCATTTGTAAACTCAGATGGAAGGAATATAGGAAAAAAAAAAATCAGAAATGTTCCCAAATACCTTTTTTATGTACATAAAAATATCTGAGCTTGAAAGTCCATCATTGGTAGACTTTGTGATTAGACACCAGTGCTTTGTTCCCCACTGCAGGTTGTACTGGTCACCTCCTGCAAGCTGTAAATCCAATTGGAAAACTGGCAATTGCTTACATTAGAGGCATAAAGCTGCCAATCGTGTTTGTACAGAAAGACTTCAACATTTGAAATATGTTACTCCTCTGGGATTAAATATTGCTGTTCTGGTATACTAAAATATTGCTATTCTGGCCCATAAATCTCACAAAGAAGTCTCCCATTTAGGGAAAAGCAGAGAAAATTTTGTGGCAGGTTAAGAGATGTTTTGAAAAGGTCTTTACAGCTTCTCAGTGAGTGGTTTGGGATGTCAGATATTATATGAAGAGGAGAAATCAGTGGGCAGAATCTGAGGAAGTGATACCTGGGGAAGCAATGAGAGGTGCAATTATAAATATATACCATTCTTTGGTCATTTTTCCCCCTGAAAGTTCTGTACATATGGTGTACTTGTTTACTGGGTTTGTTGCAGTAAATTTCCTGACCACTTCTGAGACTTTTTTAAGGGAAAAGTTACCTGTTTTCTTGCTTCAGTGTTAATTGCATAAGACTGAACAACAAACAGGAATTGAATGTGGCATGAAAGCTGAAGGAGCCATTTTGGCAGCTTCATATCCTTTTTTTTTTTTTTTTTTTTTGAAGCTTTTTTTGCTTCACATCTGTAACAGCAGCTGCAGAAAAAGGCACAGAAGTAAATCCTGAAGTAATTAAAAAAAGAGCCCCTTCTAGAAGCAGCCTGGCAAAATTCTGTAAATCGCCATCACCCTTTGGAATAAAGTAAACTTTTCTACAGCTTAGTTACAGCAGTGAAGCAATTTAATGTTTGTGATGAAAAGAAAAACAGAAATCTCTACACATTTTGCACTGGTAGGCATTGCACATTTGCCTTGACTCACAACGCTATTTGCACATCTTACTTTTCAAACTGTTTTACCCCTAAACAAGGCAGGTAATTAAGTAAAATCAGTATTAAGAAAAATGTGATCAAACTGATAGCCTTCTGTGAGAGTGTAACTGGCTGGCTAGATGAGGGGAGCATGGGTTCATTGTCACAGGTGCACCCTCTGTGAAATCAAGTTTTTGTGGTCCTTCTTTTTACATAGAGAAAAAAAAGAAAGGAAGAAATGAAATGAAAAATGAGCTACACATCATCCTACTTTCTGTATTGGCAGGGATGAAGATGTGAAAGGCAGCTATGGGCTGAAGTGTCTGCTAGCTCTTCCTGGGGTTAGGAGTGGTTGGATGATACAGAGGTTTATTTAACTGTCTATGCCCATATACAGTTCCATTCCTGTGGCATTTGAGGTCTAGATTCTCCAGAAGATATAGGTGGTATGCCATGAATACCTTGTAGATTACGTGATTCACTGTGTGTGGCTCATGTGTACTATATTTCCAAGAGAGTGACCATAAGACAAAATTTATATGCGTGTGGCAATATCTGACACCACAGCAGTGGTTTGTGTCCTGATTTAAGGGAGGAAAAGTCATAATGTAAACATGTTTCTTGGAGTAAAGATTTCCAGCAAGCTCATCTCAGTGCATCCAATCAGTGACACATTTTGATACTCATTTATATCCTAAAAAACATAGCAGCAGTTTAGCCAAAAATAAAATAATTTAAATCACAGAGCACACAGAGAACCTGGGTAGAAGGTAGTGTGAGAGGTGACATTTTTATTTCTCGTATTATAAAACACAGAAATTTGTTATGAAGTACATAGTATGTCCAAATCCCACGCTCTATATGAATAGCAGGTAAGGAAACTTTACCAGCACCTGGCAAGGAAAAGACAATGATCACGAGCATATTTTGACATTTCACACAATTTAATGGCAGTTATATATTAATAATAACAAAAAAAAGTTGTTTCACTGTGTAGTAAATGTCTTAAGCTAAAATTGCACCATTTTGAGAATCTGCTTTACGTCTAGTTTTTAAATTCATACAAAATAGGAAAGAGCTGCATAAAATTGAAGAGTGCTGCTTAACGATGTGTGGCAGAAGTCTTTCTGCTGTCAGAATCTAAAATACTTCAGCTCATTCTCACTGATTACACTTCTATTTGTGCCAACATTAACAAATAGAAAGTCATAGTGAGTGTAATGTACTACACAGGGTAGATTTGGTTTAGATTGAAATTCTCCCCTAAAAACAAAAAAGAAAAGCCCACTCAGTGTGCTATGTAACTTTCTTTGTGTGTGTGTGTATGCATAGAGATTAGGAGGATTAGAAAAGGGGGTCTTAGCAGCATAGAGGGTGTTTTGGGTTGAACCCAAGATCTAATCCCATGGCTATAGCAATAGTACTTTGAAAAATCATTTTTCAGCTGCTATGGTAAATGTTTCTAAAAACAGAGGAGAGGTTTACAATCTGTTACAACAATGAATCAAAATTACTCTGCTAATTTTCCATGCTAAATCTCAAGAGCCTTTGTAAACACTGCATTGGCACACTTGGAACAGGAGAATGATTGTCAATGTAATGCAACCAAAACCTGAAAGAGAAAAGAGGTAGATTAATTATCCATTAAATTAATACTCATCTACTCCTCGGAGTTCCAGTCACCAGAGCTGTGTCTGCTTAACAAATAAATTGTCTGTGAGTCCAGCACATTTTCACCATGGAAACCTAAGGCCTGATCCTAAAATCTGTGAAGGAAAACATATGCTTGAAGTTAAGCACATGATTAATACATCGGTGATTGCTGAAATCTGGTCTGTGCTGGAATTCTCATGATGTGAATATTAAAACATTCCTCCAAATCACTGCAAGTGAGTGATCACAATTTGCCAGCTCAACACATATTTTATCTGCCATTGGTAGCAAGTCTATAGTAGCCCTGGTCTCATGAGTGATGAAGATATAGCACACACACCTAATTAACTCCAGGGTATATATACTATAAAACATATATGATACATTCACATGTATTCATTTGGCCTGCACATATGCAGTCTATACAAACATAACATACAAAAAGGGGAAATGAATACAAATAAGCATTTAAAAATTGTACAAGTATTCATCAGGGAAATGTAAATATGAAAGATGGATTCTGTGGCTAGCAGACTTTAAAAAATCTGACCCTGGGAGTTTTAAAAGAGCGGTCCTTACCCTTGATCTGTTCAAAACCCTAGTGGAAGCATTAATGCGGAAAACATGGTCTAACAGATATTTGGGTATCAGTGATTGCAACAGTGGTCTTCTAAAATGAGAAGATACCAAATGTGGCAGACAATTCATATGATTATGATGAAATACTTTAGTTTAACAATAGCTCATGATGAAGTTAGACAGCTGTATCTAGGGCTAGGCTTTCTCTGTTCTTTTTTCCCCCTTTTTGTTCCTTTTTCCTTTTTTGTTTTTTTTTTTATTTTATCATCAGCTTCAGATAACTTGTAGCTGTTTTAAAAACTGTCTAAACTGTCTAATAGCTCATATTAACTGTCCTTAAACCTTAGAACTGTAGTGATGCTCCATGAATAGATCCAAGTAGACTGGAAAATCTCTGACTTTTTTAGGGGTTTCTAATTGATGAACATATAAATAAGCAGAAAAGGGTATATTTTTATGGGATTTTTGCATCAGACCAGTCACTTTGAAGCTGATAAAATGAACTGAAAATGGAAATTATATATATATATATATATACACACACATATAAAAGATGTTTTGGATTGCAATTTGTGGAGATCACAAGAACGAGAGTCACGTGGCAGTAAGAGAGGGAGGGAGGGGGTGGCTCTAAATAAACTATGACTTTAATATAGATAAAATGTGAGATTTAAAAAATACTGATAAATCACTATGTGTTTTGAAACATGTTTTGTTTTCCTGGCTCAAATTCATGTTCTAGGTTTCCCCTTTATCAGAAAGAATCAATTTTCATGGGTTTTTTTTGTTTTGTTTTTAAAAACTCTTTCAATATGTTTTCTTTGTGTGTTAAGGTTCAACTAAAAAATTCTTGTAAGATATTAAGGTCTGTATCCCTCAGAACATTTCTTTTTAACTTCTGTAAACCAATGCTATAGTTCGTACCATATGAAAAACTCAAAGCTAATATGTCAGACAAGATGAATTCAGCCTTGCCAGAAGATCTTCCACTTGAAATGCTTGAGTCAAACTGGTTGAAGTCAAAGGGCAAGGATGCTCTCCATTTGTTATAGGGTTTGGAGGAAAAATAAATCCAAAATGATGTTTGCTTCCAATGAGAAACACTTAGCAAAAAGTGACCATGTGTTCTCTTAATTATATGGTATTAAAAACTTGAAGTAACTTATGAAAGACATTTGCTTGAATACTTAGACATATAGGCTCATTCATTTGATCTGTTGTCATCCAAAACAAAAAAAAAAAAGGTTGCAAGTCAGGGCAAGTTCTTGAAGTTTGTGGTGTTACGTCTATAAGCTGTATCCAGTGTTTGAAAGGCGACACTCAAAGGTATCTCCCAAACTGTGTTCATCCAGGTAGAAGTAAGCCTGTGGTCAGTAGCTAACTGGACTGACTGACTCTTCAGTGGATAATGCACTATTGTGCAAAAATTGTGTCTGTGCTGACAGATCTTATCTGCATAACCACAGCAGGCATTTATCTGAAAAGGTTGGTGTCTTTTTAGAAAAGAGTCTTCATTATCAGCCAGCTGCAAAGTAACTCAATGTTTAAACAACCAGGAACAGAAAAAAAGCCTTATAAACATCTTTTCACATTAACAATGTGTTTGATTCTGAAACATCTGAGAGCCGTTGAGGTGTTGGCACTGTGAAAACCAGCTGAGGGTTTTAAGGTGCACTACAGAAATGGCTAAATAGGAGTCACCTGTCAGCCTCCTTGTAAATCTGTCAGAAAGTAGAATATGCCTGGGCTGGTTGGCATTCTCTGTTTTTCTGCATGCAATAGTAAAGCAGCAGGTGACTTTAATATAAAGCAAGTAATTTGTGCACGTTATACAGTATAAACTTACCAGGCGGCTATTTTGATACTGGCAAGACTTCTGAGCAAGTCAGCTTTGGAAGGAAAATGGAAGACAAGATTTATTCCATTGTCTTTGATTCCTCAAGATGCAAGAAAGCATCCAGCCTTCCTGCCACTAAAGCAATCAGAGGACCCATTAGGCATGATACTAGAGCTGTATGTTATGTGCTTCACTATTTAGGCTAAGTCATCAAATTAAATAACCCCTAGCTTCATTATCCCTGTCTTTTTATTCCTACTCATTGCTTTTTACCAAACTATCTTTTCCAAATAATTGCAGCAGACAAGCTTGGGGAAGCATCAGGCAAAGAAAGGGAGGATTTATGAACAGAAATTCTGAGAAATTCTAACTTTTTAATGAGAGTTCCTCCATTGTTATTACCTATAGACGGCATTTTAAGTCAGAGCAGGAGATGTAGTGAAGCAAGATTTATTCATTAGGTTATCATGAAGGGAAGCTAAATGAAAAATCTACATTAAAGCATAGAAAATAGAAAATTCCTCAAAAGACATGTTTATTTTGTGGAAAAAAACTTCTGATGAACATTGATGAACTCTGTTTTCAGTGGTGACACTGAGAAGCAATATAAGGCAAAGAGTAAATCCAAACACGAGTCAGTCACTTCTGTCTTTGTTGCAAATACAGACAAGGTACTAGTCATTGTGATTACAATTACAAGCTGCTGAGAACTGAACTAAGAGCAACAAAGTCCTTTTGCATTTGTCATGAAACAGCTATAATTTTATGTGAAGGAGTGACCTGGAATTGAGCCAAATGGCCAGATGGAAAATATACAGCCAGTTTTAGGATCTGTATAAAATACTACATGACCTTTTCTGAAGAAACAAAGCTAAAAGTGTTCAAATCCCTTTGGAACACTGCAAGAATCAAATTGCAGATACATCAAACCAAATGGAGGACCATCTTGTCCTGTCCTGTCCTGTCCTCTCCTATCCATAAAGTGGTAAGAAATAAAAATGTGACAAAGCAGTTGCAAGGTGTTACTCTCTGACACTCTTCTCAAGGAATGCATATAGATGGTAGAAATACTATGATTGTGTAATGGTCTGAAGTTTGTTCTGGAGATGGGTGTAATGATAGAGAGATCCAAATTCAGTGATTGCCCTTAGTCTCTTATAGCCTGGAGACACATTTTTTGATACACAATGAAATTATTCCTGTGATATCTCTGTTAATAATATCTTATTGTTCAAACAGGATTTGAATATGAAATAGATATATCTTTTTAACTCTACAAACTGTGACAACTCTTTCTTTACAACGCATGTTTTGTTCCTCTGAGAGAATCTCCCAAATAGTGGTGGCCTTTTGTAAAGTGAGAGTTTTTAAAGTGAGGCTTCTTACATCTTTGGCTGAAAATGGAAAAAAAAAAATAACACAAAGCATCTTAATATTGCCTTGAATCTTGAGGCTGAACTTACTTCTACAATTAGATCAGCCCTTATTCTAGTTACTTTTCTAAATCCATTTATGGTGATGCAGAAGGCAGTATGACCAATGATGGAAGATTAAGAAGACTCCCATAGAATAGCCTTAATCCAGTCCTCAATAGTGTGCAATAAAATCCTACCCTTTAGTAAAGAGTAATCAGATCTCAGAAAATAACCTTTACAACTCTACTTTCCTATTCTAAATAAAGTAGATGTAGCTCTGATAAGACTATGATTAGGGTTTTCCTTTCTAGGGCATAAGTTAATTCAAATTCCCCTCTTGAATAATAGACATCTAACTGCTGCATGTACTGCAGTGAATTGGGTCTCCTTTCCTGCTGTGGACTGGAATCTCTTCAGAGCAACAACTGACTTCACTCTGTGCATGCACAGTCTGAAGCTTACAGCTAGAGCCCAGCAACTACTAAACACTAAATAAGTGCATTGAATCACACACTCACTCTACTTAGCCTGGGTTTGTGGTTTAGGTTTCCCAAAAGCCTTGAGAATTTAGTCTGAGATTTTCTGCGTGCCTGGCATATGGGTTAATGCACAAGCAAGAGTGTGGGAATACATTTTTTTTCTACCTCTTCCTCATCAATAGTAAAAGACTTCATCTGTGAAGTTTTCTAACATAGACCAGAGCACAACAGTGGAGCCACAGAGGTAGAAGTCAGTGGGATTGGTCCTATGGCTTGCATATAAACCCTTATGTTCCTTTCAGCTCCTTTGATCTCCTGTTGAAGACTTTATCCCAATGTGAGCTACAGGCAGTATCTGTCAGTCTACTCCTCAGAGCAGATGTGCTGCAGTCAGCAATGTGCTTACTCATTAAGAGCAAGAATGGACAAAAACGTCTTCACTCTTTCTTTGTGCTTACCAGAACACAAACATTTTGGAAAGGTGGGGTATTTTTAGTTGGTTGTTCTTTGCCATGTCTTTTATTTCCTCCTTTCAACATAGGAGATGGATTTCGTTCCATTCAGTTGACTTTTAACAGATGTCTGTCAAGAATTGCAACAAATACGTTAGATGATTGCACTGGAAGCAAGAATGGAAAAACCTGGAATCTCTTACTCAGTGTCCTGTGAATGCTCTGTGATTCCTGCCCCAAGGGGAAAAACAAAGACCTGAGTGAGGACTAGTGTCTGAGAAGCTATCTCCAATGAGTCTTAGGTAGTGAGGTCTGGTATTGCAATATTGAAACATCTTTCCTCAAGTGCCATTGATGCTGAGAAACATCTAAACTCCAAAGATGTGCATACTTGCAGCTGTATCTCTGCATCTATCCCATGTCCATGCAGCTGTGATGAGACTAAGTATTGAAGTGAAGCCAAAATCTATGTGGGATATTAGTCTCTGCTCCACAGCTTGCTCTTGTAGGTGTTTTAAAGGGATACTATATTGTGGTATTTTCTGGCTCCTTGTGGTGCTGGTTTCCTCTTTCTTAAAAAAACAAAAAAAAACCAAACAAAACCAGAAACAGCCTCCCCCAAAAAACCCAACAAATACATGTTTAGGAGGAAATACACCCTTTCAATGCAACAGACTTAACACTGCCGCTTGGCCAGGGAATGTGGAATCAGGCTTTGATTCCCTTCATTGCTTAAGGCAGTTCAAACTAACATCTCATAGTACATTAGTTTAACTATGTCATTGTTGGGGAAAATGGCAAAAACTCCACTTCTGCGAGAAAAAGAATTTGAAAACTGCCATTTCTGAACATGGGCATAGCAACAAGCATGACCTTAGCATTGTTAGTAGACTGACTTAGACTTAGTTCTTGGATCTTAATGAATTTTTATCCAAAGACAGTTTTAATGGAATGTTCCTCAGGTGCTTGGGACCTCGCACTGTGTTCTGAGCTTGCTTCTGGGAGCAGGTACTGCACAGCAGGTTACCTGAACATGAAACCCCTGTGCTATTGTCAGCTTTAGAGTTCTTTTCCTTTCACCTGATTTTTTTTTAATCTGTACTTAGTTACTGGACATTTTTAGAGAGCTTCCTCTGAAAGCAGCGGAAGAGTGCCCTGAATGGAACAAAGTCTTAAATCAATGTGAAATTCTCTCAGAAGGCGGTTGTCCATACACTGCTTTTCTTCTTTGTGGGTGGCTTCAAAGAATAATGATCTTATTTCTTATGCAGAGGCAAAAGGACAAGACAGGGGAAATAAGTTTACCCAACTGTAAGCATCAGTGCAAGCAGCTCAGGCGATGAGGGTAATGCAAACACAGTTCCATAAGATGAAAGTCACTTTATTAAAAGCATCTGGCACACAGAGAAATAGGGTGTTTTGGCACCATCAGAAACTTTATCAAGACTTAGCCATGTAAGGCTGCATTAATTGTTATTTATAGCATAAGCTTCGAGGGGGTATGGAAATTATACCAGGAACCTCATTATTATCAGCACGAAAGCTGTGGCAAATTTCCCTGCTCTAGTGTGACTGTATTCTTTCCATTGCTGAGATACAGCAAGCAGCCAGGGAGACATCTCAGTACCTTTCAGCCTTATTATGGTGGAAGCATGTAAAAAGGGAGAGTGACTACAAAACTGACCAGGCAAGACCTTTTAAGGATTGTTACCAGCCTTTTCTAGTCACAGACATATACTGACATCCCACCTGACTGCCTCTCCAGGGAAGGCAAATTTCTGTTTTCTTCAGAAATGAAGCCATTGGAAAGAGGAAAGTTTCTAGAGATAAAGCTAAAAAGTCTGTGATTGTTTTCTTCAGAGAAGAGTGTAATATAAACTAAGACAGTCAAGGAATGACTCATATGCCATGAGCAGATGTTCAAGTTGTCTACTGCAAGCATTCAGTGTGATGAAAGCTGTCATTAAATAGTTTTAATTGTACATCTCTTATCACTTTGAGAACTTGTCAGTCTTACAAGCACCTACTTTCTTTAATTAGGTCACCTGATAGTGAGCCTAGTCTAAGATGGCTCATTTCTTATTTAAACCCAGATGCTGACAATTACTAATATTGCCTATAGAATACAAATACCATTGTAGGTGTCACAAATCTATCCCTAATTTTCAGGCAGTATGTATCTGCTATAGTCTCATTTTGAATGTCTGGTGTGCCCATGGGTTTTGCTTCCAAAAGCCCTTGTTCAGGTCCAAGCAGCTGCTGTGTTTGTCACACTAGCTTTTGTCAACGGAAAAGCTGATGGAGGCTTGGTTTTCAAAGGGTTTGAAGTATTTATATTTGAGGGCTTTTCTACTTAATATATTTGCAGACTGTATCACCAGAGAATTACAGAGAAGATTGACTGGACTGAATAAAGAACAGAGCTGCAAAAATGCTATTGAAAAGAAAAATCATGGTTTGAAGTGTAGAATTTTCCCTTTTTGCTTGCTACTGCTCATTGTCTGCATTTAATAACTTATCCAGATTTTTGAAAATTCAGACTCCTGTGCAATCTGACTTTAATCTACTAGTTTTATTTCAGGTAAATGAATGGAAAAAGACATGCAACAGCACCGCAGTTTGAAATTTTGCATTCCTCTGGGAGTCTGTTAATTTTCAAAGGCTACAGTTCAGGCTCTAACTGAAGGATTGGGATAGAAGTTAAAAGCCTGAGAACTTCAGCTGAATTGGATTAGAAGGTGGGGTTTTTTAATCAAAGTTTATCTTTAATTCTATGTTGATCTTAATAGTTTCGTTTACTAAACTGAAAATTTAGTAAACCAAGTGACAAAATGCCCATGAAATACAGTCATGTCAGTAACTGAAACATTTGATTTATCTGTCTCTCCTGTTTGGTGCAATCAACCCTAATTGCTTATCTTTGAACTTTTCATTTCTGTGGATTAATTATCCAGGAAAACTTACCCTGATAGTCTCATATCTGAAGTTAATTACGTTCAACCAGTGCATCCACCCAAAATTATTTTCTCTGGCTGAATGTTGGTTTAGTACATTCTCTTGTCCTTTGGATATTACAAAAAAATCTGAAATATCTAGGCCTTGGATTTTCCGTTTTCAGGGGAGATGTCTATATGCAAGTTTGTTTTCTCCTTTTTAACAAAATTCCAATCTGATTCCTTTTGAGTCCTTATAAGGGTTAATTAGATCTAATACAAGATGTACATCTGAATTGGCACTTTAAAATTTATTCTTAATTCTTTCCCCTTGTTTAAAATCAAGAGAAGTAACATCACAAGTTTTCAAGTGACTACATGGTATTTTTCTCGTTGACAGTACAGAGAACTGTTGTGGTTTGGCCTAGCTAGCATAGCAGCACCACGATAGTCTCTCGCTCGGTGCCTCCATTCACCCCAACCCTCGATAGGATGGCAGAGGCCCCAGCGAGATGGGAGGAAAAAGATAAGCAAGGTTGTTGTGGATTAAGACAAGGACAGAGAAGGTTCACTGCCAGTTATGGTTCCGGGCAAAACAGACTCCAGTACTTGACTTAGAAAGTAGGAAAGTTTATTCTACTACCTACAAGAAACAGAGCGGAATAAAAGCAAAAGGGAGTGGGAGGATGAGAAAATTACAACTAGCACTTTAAGATCTCTCTTCCCCATCCCTCCTTTCTTCCCAGGCCCAGCTCACTGCTCCCGATATCTCTACCTCTTTCCCCCTCAACAGCTCCAGGGTGCAGGGAATGGGGGATGTGGTCAGTCTCTCACAGATGGGCTCTACCACTTCTGTCTTCTCAGATGAGGACAGCTCCTGGCATTCTTCCCCTGCTCCAATACAGGGTACCTCCCTCAGGACAGAGTTCTTACCAAATTTCTCTGATGTGGGTTGTTCACAGCAGCTGTGACTTCTGCAGATACAGGGTCCCTCGCACGGGACACAGTCCTTAGTGAATATCTCTGGTAGGTTCTTTGCCAAGGTTGCAGTTTCTGCAGTTATAAGGGTCCCTCTCTTGGGACAAGGCCTCTTCTGGGCATAAGCTGCTTTGTTGTGGGTTCCTCCTCACAGTTACAATATCTGTGAATATTGGGTCCCTTCCTCAGGACATGGCCTGCTCCGGCTATAGTGATACAGGGTCCTTCCCATGGGACACAGCCTCCTCCAGCCAGAGTCGCTGCCCCTGGCTCAGGGCCCTTAATGAAGTGAGTCACTGCCCCTAGCTTGGAGTTCTTAGCAAAACGAGTCTCTGCCCCTGATAAGGGGTCATTATCAAAATGAGTCTCTACCACTGATGCAGGGTCTTTAAAGAAATGCAAACAAATCACAGCTTCACCAGTCCTCTCCATAGAATGCAGGAGAGCCTCTGCTCCAGCACATCTCCTCCTCTCGTCCCTCACTGACCTTGGAGTCTGTGCGGTTGTTTCTCTCACTCTTCCTACTCCTTGTACCACCACCAGACAAAGAAGAAGAAGAGACAGAAGAAGGAAGAAACAGTAAGAAGAAGGAGAAAGAAGCCTCCTCTTCTGGCTTCTTCTTAAAAAGTGATCGTGGAGGCGTCCAATTGGCTCAGCCCCAGCAGTGGGTCTGGCTCAGAGCTGGGGAGAGTTTTGAGCAACTGCTTACAGGAGCCATCTTTACAGCCCCTTCCCTCTTACGAGAAAAGGCTATTATGTCAAACCATGACAAGAACCTTCTCTGTGGCATGGCTTCCTCTCCTGGACATTATTACATTTGCAGAGAAACTTGAGGATTCCTAGTAGGCATTTTTTTTTCTGAGAAATGACCTGCAATATGCATTTATCTGTAACTTTGAAAGAACATCTCTTATTTCTTGATAATGTTTAAGATTATGCTTCTGCAATCAGAAACTTTCAAACCCCTAAAGACCTTTTATAACTTATTCTCTTGTAAGCTGTCAACAGGTGATGTTGATGAGTTTATGGAAATGTGTCTTTTCTGGGCCACAACTGTTGTAAAGGGAATCACCCTGCTATTCTGCAATGAGCTGTTAAATAATGATAGAGGAGTGCATGGTTTCTGGTAACTGCATCTAAAGTGCAGCAGACAGACGTTAAACATCCTATGCCTCACAGTTGTATAAACATTGGTTTGGGAATCACTCAGTTCAGTAGTCTTCAAAATCCTCAGTAACCACATGGCTACCATTAGAAATTAGATGTACAAGCCTGACTTCAGGATATGAGTGACCACTTGGGAGATGTGGGTTCAGGATCATGCCCAGGCTATGACCTGGGCTGATGGGGATACTCTTCACAAAGCACTTGATATGGGCAGAGGAAGGGGAACAGAACATTAAAAAAAACCAGTAACAAGGATCAATGGCAGTATGATTTATACCTTGCAAATCATCACTGCTTTTAGTTCCTTAAACATTTAGCTGAAATACAGAACCACAAAAGAGAGAGTTCTGCTTTCCTGAAGGAAATTATATTTCCTACATGGACACTTCTAGGGCCCCTGTGTCACATATTTAGGATTGCTAAAGGATATTCACTATGCTTAATAACTGTAGCTAAGCTAATAACACATTATTCTCCATGGAAATGGGAAATAAGAGTTTCCAAAGATGCATGTGGATGGCTGATATATGAATATCTCCCTTTGTAACCTCTTGTTGGGTACCCATTTGAGTGTGGTCAGGCAGGCAGTAGCCCTATGCTTTAACTTTTTAGTCCAGAAGGAGGAATTAGGGACACAAAATACTTTAAAGTATTAACTAGCGTTTCCTTGTAGAGATAATGACAGCCAAGGAGAGAATTTAACAAAGTGGGTAAAGGAGGAAATGTTATTAGGTAAATTGGAAACTGGGGTAATGTGGTGAAAAGGAATAGTCTGAAGAATGGAGAAGTGTCTGGCAAATGTTATATAACTGAAATTATTCTGGGTAGAGAAGAGCCAAAGCCCAAAGCAGGCTCTGGTGAGGACCGCCCAGAAAGAACTGGAATGGAAAAAACTTGTGAAGCATTTTCCAACTGTCCCAAATTCCTTTGTCAGTAATGCAAAGTGCTCTTTACTGATTGTCTTGGATGGGACTGGAAGTGGTGAGGTAGTGTCTAAGCTTCAGCATGTACCTACCAGCTTCTGCGCATGGGCAAGCTGGAACGGAGGAGAAGAAAGATGATTCACCAATATTTCTGCTAAGAAAAAAGAGAAGTTCAGTTTAACTGCCGAATTTTGCCTAGTTTGCCACTGAACCATTGTAAGAACATTCAGCTCATTGTCTCCAGAAAAAAAATGTTACCAGGAGAGCAGCTGTGGTGTTTAAGTCAAGCATCTAAAATTAATTCACATGAAGCTGTCTAATTTCTCATTTTCCCATTCCAGTAAAGCCTATTTTCTGGTCCAAAAACATCTTGAGTGCCCTCAGCTTTTCATGACCTACATTCCATGCATTAGATAGTCTCTCTCCCTGCCCCCACCAGTGACAGACACCCAAGGACAAAATGTCAACAGTATTTTCCCAGAAATAGAGATGATGCATATCTGAGTCAGTGACAGAGAAAACCAGAGGGTGAATAAACAATACAAGCACAGAAAGATGACCATGATGCAAGTGAATCTTCTGGAATTTGTGGTCTTCATAATTTTGCATCAACACTCAATATACTCAGTATCAAAGTGGTATTATTTGCGTATCAAATTCTTGGTGGCTAAATAATTATTGTTTTATCATTTTAGCTATGGTGAAATTAGCTGTCATTCTCTATTTGGTTAAATTGATCTGAGCAATTGTTTTTGATGTGTACATCTCAAATGTGTGATGATAGATTTCTAAGTTTTTTACCTGAATGATTATTAATGACATCTATCAGCATGACTACATATCGGTTATATATTCTTGAAACATGTCTAAGCAGTGTTGCTAGTGAAGTTGTGAAGCAGAGGCACAGAGAGATTTAAAGACAACCTAGGAAAAAAAACAATGTAGTATCTTGAAGCTGATGATGGCCAGAAAATATGTAGACCCCTTAAAGTTTAAGCCTCCTATTCTGCCTTGATCCATGTGATTAAGATACCACACTTTGAAACATTTAGCTTTCTGGATAGTATGAGATTAAAATTGTGATTTAAATGGAGATGACAGTGGTAAACCTTGTTTTTGAGAACAGGAAGCCAGATGATGAACTTTATAGGGTACAGAACGAGGAAAAGTCTGTTTAGCTAACAATCTTCTATTTTTGAGTAGATAGTAACATTTTGAAAATAAACAGAACAAAAACAGGGCAAGTAATCAGTGATACCTAGACCTTGTATAATTTTTGCAGCAAAATATTCCCCTGTAACTTGGAAAGTTTCAGCTTCAGGTTATATCTGCTTTTTTTTTGTATGTGTGTGTATGCAATAATATTCCTAAAAAGACTTCTTTTTCCTTAATTTACCTGATTGCTATAAGAGAATCATTCTATGTACTCCCTGTTTTAATATAGTTTCCCTAAGCATCTGCAGAGTATTCTTGAAGACAAAATGCTATATTGCACAACCAGAGCTGGTTCTCCCTTTGGGATGGTGTCTTCCATTCAGTCTTAAATTGCTTGGCTTCTTTGGTTAGATAGACTCATGGTTGCACAGTTGTAGAGTCTTCATTCCTGGAGATTTTCAAGGCTAGGCTGGACAAAATTACAGATGTTTTGATCCAGCATTGGTGCCCATCCTGCTTTCAGTGGGAGGCTGGACAAGATGACCTCCAGAGGTCCTTTGCAGATGACATTTTTATGATTCTGTGATAACTGATGTGGTTGAATCTGAAATAGGAATTTAATTTCTCGTGGTGAAGCAGTTGTAACACTTAGGATGGTAATTGGAAAATGTGGATGAATCAAGTGTAAATAGTATTTGTCTCTATAGTCCCATTTGCATTAAGGAGAAGTTATTATAGGTTGAGATATTAGCAAATCAGTTGCACAGACTTCCGCAGAATATGCTGGATGGCTCCAGTGGTTGGATGGAAAAGTGTTTAGTGGGAATTGCAAAGTGGCAACACTCCAGCCAGTGTTTTGCTGTGACTCTGCTACAGAGGGCCTTTATGCCTCCATTTCCATGTCCAAAAAAATTGCTGTTTATATTCTGTAATATGCTTTGCAAATATTCTGCTTGTCACACTAATAAATTGCTTTCCCATTTTGAGGGTACTGAGGGGCTGTGAGTGTTTTGGGTAGGCCAAATAAACCACAATACCATATTTTTTTTATATACAGAGACAAGAAATTTGATGATGTGAACCCATGCCATAGGTCTCTGACTCAGTTTCCTAAGAGGACTTTGATACCTTTAGACACTATCGTTTTTATTTCATTGTCCCTAGGAGTGCAAAGAATGAGCGTGTGTGAAGTACATAGGCTGCTTTTGAACAGCAGGAGGAAAATTAGATATCTTGGAAAACACATAACACATGTATTAAGCAAGGAGAAGATTAATGCTCACCTATAGGAAAAACTAAGAATGGGAGTTTTATGTGTTATGAATACTATCCCTCTCTAGAGCATAGACTCTGGATTCAAGCCTACAGAATGTTGCATCCATCCATTTCAGAGCCTAGGGTCTTCTGTGGCTAGACATTTACATCTGGTTTTTGAAGGGATAATGCTTTTCTTTAAAAACAGAGCTCCTGAAGATGAAAATGATACCCTTGTTTTATAGAATAGTCTTATGTTTTAAACACTTAGCAGGGAAAGAGCTGGTCCAGACAGACTCTGAATGTAGGGCATCTAACCATGCTGTTCATACTAGATAGTGGTACCCTGGCCTCCTGGGCTATGCTGTGAAGAACAGGAGCTCTTCTCCTCCACCATGGCAAAAGGAATCCAAGATCCAAGAGCTGCTTGGACTTTTTTGGGCACAGCTTCAGGACTGATTTTTTCTTGAATCCCAGGTGGTCACAGGGCAGGCAGCATCTAGTCTGAGTACCTTTGTTCCACCAAAATCCTTTCTTCATGGTCTAAGTTCCTCACTTACCGTATCTCTCATTGACTTTCTTAAATCGACATTGTTTAAACCAAAGATAGAAACCAAATCACCTCAGTCTAGCCTACAGCCTTACCACAAAGCCACTGCTGCTCAAATGCATACTGCTACTTTAAGAAGCAGCCTATGGGCTCTTAAGTTGGTGGATGATTTCCTCTTCTGATAATTTTTCTCAGATTTCCTTCATTCCAGGAAGGTGGAAAGACTTTTCAAGAAAACCCCAAACAGTGCTTGATCAGAATCCTAGCAAGTCATTGAAACTTTTCTGTTGAGCCTTTAAGTATGAAGCTTTGGAGAGCAAAAACAAAATAGAAACTGCTTTAGCTCAAGATAAGCTTCAACCTTTCTGCTGTAGACAAGAGGAAGAACTTAATTCCATGGAGCACAGTTTTCTATGTTTGATGCTGATTGAAAAGGAAAGCTTTGCTGGCACTGGAGGAAACAAAGTAAAACTGTACAAAGTTAGAGGCCAAGCCAAATAGTGGAAAAAAAACCAGTGAATGGCTCTTCTTAAACTCAGCTGTAGGTGAAATAGCACCTTAGATTTTTCCAACCAAAAAGCCATAAATCTCTGGGGTTTTTTTGGTTTAGCATGAAAAACTCAGAAAAAATATCTGTAATGGTTTGTCACTTTCTACTTCTGGTTTCATCCGGTGTGATGGAACAAATAATGCACAAGGAACAATTCATATTTTAGAGAATTATGTGTTGACACTTGTGAAACCTTTAAAAATATTACAGGTAAATTTAGACACCAAAATCAGACTCTGAAATCTTAGACAATAATTCTTTGAGCACAAGCATTTTTCTTTCATTGCTATAATGCAGCATTTTCCACAGGCTGACTACATCATCATGTTATCAAATAAATTAACAAAGTCCTATATATTATTTTTCCACTGACTTGGAGTTTTTGACTACGTGCTATTAAAATTAGTTCATTATTCATTATGGTTTAGGCCATGTCCTAGCTGAAGATTCCTGTCATTATGAGTTAGGTGACGGGACCATGTGAATGCTCTTTGTCTACTTCAGTGCAACATCAGTCATGTCTGACCATCTTTCAGCAAAAGGTAACCACAAATCAAACTGATATAGAAGTTTTTAGGCATTTCATCTGGTGATGATGCAGACATGAGTCCAGTTAAATCCACTAGAAGAACAGTAATCAACATTTGGCATGGAGAACAGTGCCATCTTGAACTACATGCCCATTTCTGACTAGGCCTGATTTCCTGTTTCCTTTCTTGTAAAAGGAACAGGGGTATTTCATTATATGTCAGTGCTGCAGTTAAATAATTTATAGCAGAAGTAAATAGGTGGATTAGATGATCTTAAAGGTCTTTTCCAACCTAAACGAGTCTATGATTCCAGAAATTGACATAAGTTATAGAGACCAGCTGCAAAGGAGTGAAGTGTGCAATGGATTTCACAGCTACTCTGGCAATAGCAAATGATGAGGCTCAGGAAGCTGGGTATCCCTTAAGTCTAAAAAAAAAATGTTAAGACTCCTAACTTTGTTAGGACTCCTAACTTGCCACCTCCAACATCCTCCTGTGTGTCACCTCCAACATCCTCCTGTGACTACACTGATTCTCCTGGGCTTCTTATTCCATGTAATTTCGTGAGCCCTAGTTTCCTTCCTCCAGTAAAGGTTCAAATATATGTTCTCTCATTTTCAGACTGAATATTTTCCCTTCTTAGATCTTTTTCTCCTTCTCCATTATTAGTAAGCCGTTTCTCATCTCTGCTTACTGACATCCAAGTTCACGTTTCATCTCCATTTGCATAACTTGTTTTTTTGTACTGAACTGTATGTGCTCCAAAAAGTGAGGAATCTGGAAGAGAAAAATACCTCGTTTCTCATTCCGAAAACCTAGCACTACAGAAATTGTGAGAAGCTTGAACTATTTGGTGGGGACAGTATTGGTGCTGTTTAGCTTTTAAACCAGAAGCTGTTTCTGCTGAACCCATTTAATCCATGATTTCATAGAATTTTATCTTGTAAAACTTTGACTAGGTTTGGTGGGAAACAGTGGAAAACAGTGAAAGCATGCTTCCTGTAAGAAAGTGTTGTTTTCCCTATGTCTCCAACACATATTCTAGCATAGGCTTCTAGCTTCTCCAAGAAAATGTCTGTATATTTTTAATGCTGAAAAAATGTTTAACTTTCACAGTTTTGTTCTTGGAGAAAGCTGAACAGTTGCACAATTTTGGCTGATATTTGCCAGTAAAATTGAGCCTAAGGCTAAATTTTCTGAGCAACATGTAAAATTTCAGCCCAAATGGTTCAGGCCTGGCAAAGCTATAAACTGTTGAATGTAGAGTCTTGTAAGTGGAAATGTTTGGAAAGTTTAATGGTAGGCAATGCTACCAACTCCACCTATAGGATATCTTAAATCTACTATTAGGTCTATAAATTAGATCATGTTAAAAGTAATACTAAACCAATAACAAACACATTTTTATCAAAATTAAATTGTCATAAAAATCTTTACAGCCTTAAGCTGACCTATAAATGTAGGTTCTGATCTTGCAATACATCCTAAGCAGAGGCAGAAGTCAATGCGTTTCACTTGTGGTCTCAGTATTCCCACAACAGCAATTTAGTGAAGCTTTGCTACCTTGATCTGCTAAATAAAATTTCTGTGGGAGTTCCTGTGCTCTTCAGTTCATGCCCTGAAATCTCTGCTCAGCCATTGTATGGACCGACTCCCACTAAATACAGGTTTCCCCAAAAGAGTATTCAGTAATAACTGAATGAGGACCTTTGTGCATAGAAACATTTTTACTGTAACTTTATCTATGTAGCATAGTTTCTGTGATTTTTTTATGATAAGGGAGAGCTGGATCAGGATGCACATGTGGAGGTGGGAGTAAGAGAGCTGTGTAATAATTAACATCTAGCAGACCTAAATTCCTTCTCAGTTGCTGGAAAACAGCTGTTAGAGGGATGAAAACAAAGAAGAAAGAGCACAGTTGTTCCAGCCAAATAGGTCCATTGATGTTTTCTAAAGTTTATGTTGAAACTGCAATGGGCAAGAAAATGGAGAGTGGAATGAAAAGTCAGGGATCAAAAAAAGGGTTTTGTGGGCAGATAAAGCTGATTGACAAACTGATGAAAGGATGAGCCTCTCTTTCTCTCTTTCCTCTTTCTCCTCTCTCTTTAATTCTGTATCTTTCTTCAAATCTAGAATTCTCAAAAAAGAGGTGGAACAAAGAAAATGAGATGTCTTGAAATGCCCATATTGTAGGCCAGCTCTCATAGCTATGATGACTATCTCTTAATATTTCATAATCAGTCAAGATATTCTTTCACTTCTCATTGCCCTAGAACTTAAAGAAGCCATATATATTTCTTCTATGAAATTTAGCTAATCCCCAACCCTCTCTTCAATTCCTAATCTCTTGTCTTTTCTCATGTACCTTTTCTTTTTCTGCCTTATGTCCTTACACAGCATTTTTGGCTGCTTTATAAGAATATATTTTGCCTGCCTAAGGCTCCTATACTACTTCTGTTATCTTATTACACAGAGACAGCTGTAAGCATGTCACAGCAGAAGTATCGGTTTGTTGGATCAAAGTGTGTCTGATGAGATTTTTGTCCTTGAGATGCACTGGATTGAGATAACAACTCAGAGACAGTTGATCTTCTTTACGTCTTGCCACTGCTGTGGATTTATTCTGCAGAATCAGAGCTAGAAAAAGCAAGAATCCCCCGGCCCCAATAGTTGATAACTATCTCCCTCCCTGAAGAAGTTCACTACAGTATGTAATAGTACCTAAAAGATTTGTGGATAGTGTGTTTATCCTATGCAGCAGTGGTCACAGGGACTGAAAGAAGAAAGAATGAAGAATATCATTAACTAGAAAGGTTTTCTTGGTAATTTATTCTTATCCTTATTTGTATTATTTATTATCTTTAAGAAATTACAAGCTCATGTTAATATATTTGGGTATCTGACTCTAGCTCTTCATATTAGTGGAATACAAAAGCTGACAACGGTTCTTTTGCCTCTCCTAGAAGTTTGAGAAAATTTCCCCCTTCTTACTGGCAGCAGCACTTCTCTGTATCATCTCCCTTGTTCTATTGATTTGGTCGAGATAATTTCTGCCATTCCATTGTACTTTAGACATTCTGAGACGTGTTGGGTTTTTGGCCACACTGCAGAGAGTAAGCTTTGCCTTACCCAGATTCAGAGTCCTTGCACATAAAAATCAGATGTTCTATTGCCTCCACCCTCATCATCAGTTACAATAAAGATAAAAAGAAATCAAGTGGAGATGAATTTTCAGTGTGGAGAAGCTTGAACACCTCTCTCACTGAATGTTCCAGAGGAAGCCTTTTGAGAACAGACACTATTTTAAAAGAAACTTTGAAAAAGAGAGTTTCGTTTTTAGAATACAATGGGAATCTATTGAATAAATCAAGAATTATCATACTAAACTAATTCCTCCTGAGAATGCCATCTTTCCTGAAGGTATTTAGAAGACAAATACTGATAGAAATGAACTGTGTTTCTAATAATGCTGATGAATGGCACCCAGGCTTATGAATTCTTGAGGAAAATGAATAAAGGCAATTTCATGCTGGCTCCTTGGCATAATGATAAAATAGAAGGTCTGTACTGCTGAACATAAAAGGCATATGACTGTCCCTGAAATCTAGAGTCATGTCTTCAACCTGTCAGACCATTTTTTCTTATTCTTGCTATGCTGGGAATGCTGGTTCTTAACAGTCCTTAGTCTTTGTGTTCTCAAAATGACATGTCTGGTAAAAGAGAGTGACAGGATTAATAAACAATAGGAATTCAGAATATTTGCTGAATCTGGACTTTATAATAGCATGGCATGGAGTCTCATTTCAGAAATGAATTAAAAATGACTTGGATAACTACACTTTCAAGTAGGCTGGCAAGCAGACAAGGGGCCATAAATCAGGGTTAATGATAATGGCAATGTACCAATTTGGAAGGAAGATGAACATAAGGAGTATTGCAAGAATTGGTGCTAGGCCCAGCTTTACTAAAAGCCATTATTTATTGTGTTAATGGAAACTAAAGAACACTGAAGTGAAAGCAGTTGCCAAAATCTACAGAAGATGGAGAAGACATTTTGCCTAGTTTCAGCTACCTGAGTATTACTTGCTTATAACATTTTAGTTTTCTAAGTTCTCCTCAAAGGAAAAAAAATAGAAAAGAAGATAAATATGTACCTCAAAAAGAATTGACAAGGCTAAGACAAAGGATATACTGTCTAGAAGCACTTCTCTATAGATTTGGAAAAAGCATAGATGAGTGTAGTAGTTAGATGACTGAAGCACTTTCAGGATTCCTAACTAGAATTAAATATGGAAAAAGGTTTAACTCTGCTCCCCATTGGATTTGCTTTTGGACTGAGATACATAGCTGGAGAAAGATGTTTTGAAATCTTAGCATCAATAAAGAAGTTTCAACAGAGATTAAAAATCAGTTTTTAACATTAGCTACAGAGTCAAGTGGTTCAGTGCTTCATATGTAAAGCTCAGAAATGTGTTAAACAATTTAATCACAACAGTAATGAAGAAATGAAAATCTTGAACTGAAACAGTAACAGTATTGAATGGGAAGTTGAAGGTTTAGTTCAACAAATCATGTATTGAAAGTTCAAAAAAAAATATAATCAAATTTGGCCAAATGGTGAGTAAGAGGGAGAAGAAAACCTGCTAAAAGTATTTATTTAAAGATGAAAACAGCAAAGGGAGTGATAGCCCAAGGGGCATGAGTAAAGAGGATGAACTCAGTGTAACTATAAGCCGAGTAGTAAAATTATTGCTTAATACTAAATTTCTTCAGGCGCTGTAATATTTTGCAAGAGAGAAGATGGAAACCCAGTAACATTATGTGCATTTTTGTTGTTGGTTTGATTATTTCTAACTAGTTTTATAAAACAATGAGAGCACACTGTGGTGCATGTTCATTTGCTAATTATGGCATGGGCAGATTAGGAATGAAGCAAAATATGAATACAGCTCTCTAAAGACAAAAGAAAAATGTCTGACAATGGTACTATAGTAAGATTTGATTACACTCTTCAGGTTTGCCCAAAGGAAAATGAATCTTCAACATTTTCAACATCTTCTTCAATCTTCTTTCAATATCTTCATCAATAACCTGGATGAGGGGATGGAGGATACCCCCATTAAGTTTGCTGATAACACCTAACTGGGAGGACTGGCTGATTCCCCAGAAGGCTGTGCTGCCATTCAGCGGGATCTCCACCGGCTTTAGAGTCGGACAGAGAGGAACCTCAAGAGGGTCAACAAGGAAAAGAGCAGAGTCTTGCACCAGTACAGGCTGGGGATTGACCTGCTGAAGAGCAGCTCTGCAGAGAGAGACCTGGGAGTCCTGATCGATATTAAGCTAAACATGAACCAGCAATGTGGAGAGAGTCCAGCACAGGGCCACCAAGATGATCAGGGGACTGGAACATCTTTCATTTGAGGAAAGGCTGCAGGAACTGGGGCTGTTAAGTCTAGAGATGAGGAGACAGAGGAGAGATCTTATTGACATTTACAAATATTTAAAGGGTGGATGTCAGGAGATTGGGGCAGCCCTTTTTTCTATTTTAGCTAGTAACAGGAGAAGTGGTAATGCGATGAAGCTGGAACACAAAAAGTTCCTTTTAAACATAGAAAAAGCTATTTCACTGTTGAGGTGAGGGAGCCCTGGCACAGGCTTCCCAGAGGGGTTGTGGAGTCTCTTTCCTTGGAGGTCTTCAAGACCCACCTTGACATGTTCCTATGTGACCTGATCTAGGTGAACCCGCTTCTGCAGCGGGGGTGGACTAGATAATCTCTAAAGGTCGCTTCCAACCCCTACCATTTTATGATTCTACCAATGTGAAAGAAGTAATGACATCATCACTCTAATCTAGTGGTTGGGTCTTTTCCCTGATAGATGTGAACAGGCACTTCCAATTTTACTGCATTTAGGAACTGGATCCTATTTCTACAGTATCCATAGTAATTGGACAATATGTTTAAGCAGGTTTTACAGGAAGGACTGGAACCTAAGTCCACTTTTCCAAAGGCATACTTTAAACTGAAAAAAGAAGGATTACCTCTTGGCCTAGGGAGTCTTTTATAACTCCAGGGAAAGTTGACTGTCTAGAAGGGTATATGAAGTCATTGTCAAACAGTTCAGTGTTTAGACCTCATTCCTGAGACATGCATATTTGATATTTTTTAGTCTGAGAAACAATTGAAAATAGGTCTTTCACAGACTGAGTGCTCTGCCTGCTGCATTAATTTTCTATTCTATCTAGTAACAGGACAGGGGGTAGTAGAATGAAGCTGGAACACAAAAAGTTCCATTTTAAACATCAGAAAAATCTATTTCACTGTGAGGGTGACAGAGCCCTGGCACAGTCTGCCCAGGGAGGGTGTGGAGTCTCCTTCCTTGGAGGACTTCAATACCTGCCTGGATGTGTTCTTGTGTGACCTATTCTAGGTGGACCTGCTTCTGCAAGGGGGTTGGACTAGATGATCTCTAATGGTCCCTCCCAACCCTTACCATTCTATGATTCTATAATTCTATAATAAATGACAAATTAACACTGCGACCGCTGAAACCTTTCCTGGCCTTTCCATGAAGAACCTTGCTCAGTAGACAAGCTGTAAAAAAACTTTAATATATGAGAGATAGAATGTTCATTGTTTTCTATGTAACTGATGTGCTGGGCTTTTCTGCATTGTCAATGCAACAGCATATGTGGCTGGTGTTGACCAGATACATAAGCTGCTGGTGAAAATGATAACATCGAAGGGCCACCATTTTGCAGTTAAGCAGTCTGTGTCATACTTCTGACCTTATATTGCTAATTCTGAAAAGCATAATTTCCTGACAACAGCAACTCACTGGAAATTGTCTGGAATGAGAAGTCACACAGTCAATAAAAGCTCCGGAATTGACTTTCAGGAAGTGGGACTGGAGGACTGGTATCTCTGAAGGCTATCTACTTGCACTACATCGCCTGTATTATTAAACCTGAAAACATTGTTATTGTCTGGAAATGATTTGCTTTAAATATATTCAGGAGTTCTGGACCCTGTTTCCACCTGCCCCAAAGCAATTCCCTGCACTGCAGGTAGTCCATTAAAAACTACAGAATTCCTGTTAAAGGCTTTTTTAAAAAAATAAGAGGGTTGTGTTTTGCAGCTCTGTGGATTTTTATTGACTGAATGTAGTAGACTATTATGTCACTTGCCTGTAAAAATACAAAAGCCGTGAAAAACATCAGTGTCAGAGATAAAAAAGAAAGGCCGAGGTCTGCAAAGGAGCTTAAGGTACATAAATCCGAAACATAGATCCTTGGAACTTTTTCATACCTTCCAAAGAAATGGAATTGCTATCAAGTGCAGATTTCTCAATGTCTACATTTCTGGTGTTGGAAACATGGATTTCTTTCAAAAACCTGATAGTAGATCAATATCTAAGTCCTCTCAGGATTCCCAGGCTCCACATGTTTTGTCAGTCTTCCTTGTGATGTCCCTGTCCTCTGGGCCGTGCTCTCAGGACAGGTTCCACTCCTCTCCAGAGCAAAGCTTGGAGAATGAACTAAAATATCTAATCTTTGACAGAGCAGTGATCATGATACTCCATGGATGAAAATTCTTCCAGTGACTAGTCTAGCCCAGATGTTTTTGCTGAGATCCGTGTGTTCTCATGTAAATCAATGAAGTCTTTCCCATCTGTAGGTCCTCTCAGTCTTTGGTGGACACCTTCGACAGAAGAAAAAGTGCATATCTAAGTGCCTACCAGTCTATCAGGAGAGGATTCAATCCGTCAGATTCTTGATGGATAGACTGGCTTAGATGCTCTGGAGTTTCACTGTGCATGGGTTGTTGAATAGTCACTAGTTTGTGGAGGACAGTGGTGAAAAGTCTATGTTATCATTGGTAAATGTGCCCACTATGTAGACAACACAAACTTATCTTCTCTACTTATAATCCCCACTTGGTCTTGTGAATATTTGGCACTGAGAAGGATCTGTATCTTCATTCAAGATGCTTAGTGAGAAAAGTGCTGGGCTAAGCTGTGGTCTGATTCTAGGTGAAAATTATCCTGGATCCTAACAAAGAGGATCAGACCCTTCCATTTTCAAGAACATGGCAAGCAATCTATAAGCCAATGATGGAATAGAAAGCAGAAGACCTGGTCTAAGTTTCCTAAAGTTTGGGAAGTTTCAAATCCATGGAACTGAGCAGGAATCTGTCACCAGTCTAGGGCTATGCTAGAGCTAATTAGAGTACCCATGCAACAGGCACTCATGCAGGAAAAAATTGAGTCTCTGAGCAAGCACAAGCAGGCCGTTACTTTTAATGAATAGGGAAAATGGACGCCTGTGTGGGAATTGCATGGAAACCATCAGGAATATGACATAAACCGTTTTCTTGTTTCTCAGCAAGGTATACCATTGCCTGTATCATAGGTCAGCCCAGGCCAGATGGTTAGAAAGCTCTTAGGCAGGCTTTGATAGCACTTGATAGCCTTAAAATGTTTCAAACAGCCCTTTTACTGCCTGCAGGGTGTGTTGAAAGTGAGGCTGAAGAAGTGGGAATTGAAACAACATTCCTTCCGTGGGTGGATCTGCTTGTCACCAACTATTGGCAAGGTAGGTGCTGTGTCAGGGCTGTGCCTGCCTTCAAGTTGCATTTTTAGACCATGTGTTCTCATCTCATCTCATCTCATCTCATCTCATCTCATCTCATCTCATCTCATCTCATCTCATCTCATCTCATCTCATCTCATCTCATCTCATCTTCAGATATCCCTGAAGTTTCTTGCAGTTGCTAATGACAAAAATGTCTTTTTTTTTTTTCTATTAAAAAGATTAATTCCAAGAGCTGCTGTCTAGCTCAAACTGGATCTTTGCTTTTGTGAACACTCTCTAATATCTACCTAGACTACCACGGAAGTAAAAATCCAGTTGCTTCTCTTGAAGTAATGCCATTCAAATACGTTCTCTGCAAAATGTAATTTCCATCTAATGCTTGAACTAGACCTCATGAAATAGGATGCTGAGAAATATTTATGAGTCACCAAGGCTCGAGCTAATGTGCTGATAGCTGTGGAATTTCAGATGTTCAAATAGAAGTACTCACAGCTGCGGCAGAAATTTCCTAATTTGCCAAAAGCCTTTAGAAAATAACCTTTCAAAGAGTGGTAACTGAAAGTTTAAACTATACGTGTGCACCTAAATTTTTTTAGTTCTTACAACTGGTAAAAAATAATTATGATATTATCTTCCTACACAGAGGTACTTCTGAGGATGGAGCAAGCAAGGAGTGAGATGGACCATTCTGACTGCTCTGCTCTGTGAATTCTCCTGGTGACACTTGCCTTGCAGAATGGCTGCTGACATCCCAGCTCCTCTAGGATATTCTCCTCTTACTCATTTATATCTGATTGAGAATTTCCTCAGTTTCTAAACACAACATATACAGTATAACAGACCAGCTCCTGTCTTGAATACTCATTTGAAATATTCAGTGATATTAAGTGAATATTTCACTTAGGTAAAGGCTGCAACATCAAATTCATTATTAACAAGAGTGGAGGATTTGATGGAATGGAAAGCTGATTTACGAATATGTCACTTGCCAAATCCATCTTTCAGGTTTTTTGGTTCACTTAATGTTATTTCAAGATATTAAATGGTCCGTACGCTGTGTTGTTTTCTGCAATTGAATTTTATGTTTCATCCTTAAAGTAAATGTTCAGAAGTGGGATGAAATGCTATTTGATGAGAGAGGCAGTGCTTATAATCATGTACCTGGAATTGTTTGAGTGTGATTTTTCTAGTGTATATATGCTGGCACAATGCTGGTTTGGACACAGTTATGAATGTATATTAATAAAAAGTTTTTTACCAGTGTAATAAATTCCCTGGCTGAAATCAGCTATACAAATGTAAACATATATATATAAGCACAACTAGGTTTATACCATTAACAGGCACAGCTGAAGCAGGATGACCTTTTGTCTAGGTGAGGGCAAGCCCTTCAGATCTTCAGAATACATCAAAATGGCACCAACCGTAATATTTTGACATTTGAACTTTTTTTTTGTGAGCAAATTATAAATCACTTTTGTCTGCATTTGCTGAATAGTCCTTAAGTGAATATGTTTAAAGAGATGTCACACTTCCAATAAAAGCATTGGAAACATCCCCTTTTTTGCTGTGTCTTTCAAAAGCCACTTGTGTCAAACATGACAAGTGTTTGAGGGTGGTATTCTGACATGAGCACTTTAGAAATGTGTTGTTTGCTATTTGATTTTGGATAACAAACACGAGCATCGCCATGGTTTGATGCATCCTTGATAGTTTAGTTCTTCAGGGAAAAATAACAACATCAAACTTCAGCCAAGAAAATGATTCTATTTCAATTGCAGCCAGATATCCAGCTGCAGGGTAATGAAAGCCTAGGACATTCAGACTGAAAAAGAATCTAACCTGGATGTGCACTGGTTAGCTCACACTTGGACTGTTTGTGAGTACCAGTCCTATGAGAGAGTGTTAGAAACCAAATAGTGCTTCTGTAAGTTATTTTAGAACCAGAAGCAACCATTTCATGTCCAAACTAATAAAAATATAATACTAACAAAAATAAAAATGTATGGAGAGGTACAGCACAGAGTCATCTCAGAAGTACCTGTGTTGATGAAGCTGATCCATCCACGGCATTATTTGCAACTCAGATGATCTGCTAAAGCTTAGGGGAAGTTGACTATAAATGTGTTTATTGATGAAGAAACAGATCTTCTAAAGCACCAAGATGTAGCAAATGATCTTACTTCTGTGCTCAGAAATGAATGTAGGTTAGATGTGAACCCAACTCATTGCTTTTTAATTTGTGGGTGATGGGAGAAGACAAAATGTAGTACTTTTCAAGGTCTGACCCAAAGTTCACTTGAATTTATGGATGCTTCTCTGTTGTTTTTCATGGTCTTTTCTCCAGCCTCTTAGTAAGTCTGTGCTTCCTTGATTCATTATATTGCTCAGATTTCACACTGAGATGGAATGAATGTGTAATATCAGTTTGAGGAGAACAAAAAATCACTAGAGAATTGATCCAAAGCCATTTGAGAAAACCTATCATAAAATGAGGTTATGTATTTTCGGTCCTTCTTAATGTAATCAGTCAGTATGTGTCATTCTGAGAAACAGCAGTTCAGTTAAGATCATTCCCAGTTCACTAGATGTGTTCAGGAATTTGCTGCAACAAATGAAAAACCAGTCTGTCCTAGGAGGAGGAGGAGCCTACTAGAGCTCACTGGGTGTGTGGAGTTAGACAAACTCTACAAAAAAAACATCTTCCAAAAGATCAGCAACATCAGATGTTATTTGAACACTACTAAAATTAATGTACTGGGCACAGGCAGTTCGGAACAGGCTAGAGTAAATTTTATACTTTGCAAAACAAATGACTTTGCAAGTGCAAATTCAGCATCCAGTGAAAGCTTGTAGTGAGAAGGAAGTCGACGGTTTTGTCTTCCCATATTCTCTGTTTTTTGTTGTTAGTCCCTTTTATTAAAAAGGTCTTTGATTTTTTTTCTAGAATACTCTTCTTATTTTCTTGCTATTGTCAAGAAGTATACTGCTGCAAAAATACTGCTGTGCAAAACGATTTCCTGCAGTGTCAAACTTCTCTTCATTTTCAATTTGTTTTAAAAATAGTTCTGCATTTATTGTCAAGCATAGACGCCCTGAATAATTTTCCTTAACATGACCTGTACGTAACATAGTGGTGTATAGGCCTTTGTTTGAGAGACTAGCTGTTTGATGTGCAACTATGTCAAGCCAATTCTGCTTTCTAAAACCCTTCTAATCAAATTGGATGACTTTCTGATATAAATATGTAATTTAAAGAAAAAAATCACACTTGTGACAATCTTTAGTCTGTGTTGTGTTTCAAGCTATTCTTACACGCATGAAGAAAATGCTGTTACTCTCATACAAACACAAAGATGTTTACATTTATCTTCTAGCTCCTAGGTAGCTTGGGTATACATGCTGCAGCAGAGGTAAGTAATGTTTAGGACTGAGTGTGGATACATGACAATGCTCCTATCTGTAGCTCTAATAGGAGACTTAAGCCCACGTTTAATAGAGTAGATAAATTAAGGCTGAAATTACAGACCTCCTAATGAATTTCTCAAACTTTGGCCACACAAAAGAGAGAAGCATGGCACTGCCTGTCTCTTAAGGGCTGGGGTTTAGACTCCAGACAGCCCACTTGTGTTAGCTAAATGACTTTGTGTGCAGGACAGGGCTGCAGATGATGTTGCATAACGCTGGCACCACAGAGTGGGGTTGTTGGTGAGTGAGATGTACCCAGTGCTGCAGCCAGGCACCGGGAACCACTGAGCACCAGAGCCCTCACATGTGGCCTTTCTTGGGAGCAGCAGCAGCAACTGAGACCATCAGGATGTGTTGTCATCCTGTTAAGGTGCAGCATTTGTGCTTCTGTCCTGTGCACAGACACTCTTTCAAAGACTCAACTCAGAGCTGACTTCTAAAGAACAGTTGGAGGTAAAGAAGTTTGACTAACACTAACCATTTAAGTAATACCTTAATGACTTCAAATTGGGCTAGGAAATGAGAAAAATGGGCTGATTTTCTCCTTTTTTTTTTTGTTTTTTTTTTTTGTTTTTTTTTTGGGACCATACCTGCAGACTTAGAGAGCTCCTGGCTGGGCTTCTCAGGCTGCTGTGATGAGGCAAGCATGGATCTGCCTGGAGGAGGCTTCTGCTCCTAGGAGAACTTATCTGTTTCCAGGCTTAATGGCAGCAGAATGAGAGTTTTCCCCATCACACTTATATTATTAGTCAATTATAGCTGGCTTTTTTTTTGAGCTAGCCTTTAACATCCCTGCCTGCCGTTTTTCTCTGTACTGGGAATATATACCTCCCTCTCTATGCCTCAGAGAGGGGTTTGATATCTATCTCATATTACCTCATCCCTTTAGCCTTCCAACTGGTGGATTGCTCTTGGGAGAAGTATTAGAGTTTTGTGTGGTCCAGCTTTGAAAGGCTTTGGACACAAGAGTCAGGTGCTTTCCTTATGGGACTACGTCACATCCCACTTTTTGTTTTAGTGGTAGAAATTGTTTTCCTGTTTAATTTTTCCTTTTTCCTAATGCCATCCTATGAGAGCTCATCTAATTATACTGGGCAACTAAGCCAAATCTGGTTCAGCCAAATTGACACTAGCTAAGTCCAAGTTTCATGAGTCTAACTTCCCTTGAGCTTGGATAAACACCTCACACATGTGGACAGAGTGGTAAAGCAAAGACATTCCCTAAATAGTGTAGAAAGGGGTTTCCTGAGGCTTGAGCACCTTCATACCTTGGCATGAGCCAGAGTGAAAGGTGATAGCTTGGCTCCACATCTCAACTGTCCATTCAGATTTTCCATCAATTGGATTTCTCCATGTATAAGCTGCTAAAGAAATGATTGTTTTAACTTACAGAGATAAAATAAAGCAAAAGACCCATTTTTCATCCCATTGCTATTTACCACATCTGGGATTGAATCTTGTTTCTGTGTTTGCTCTCCCTGTTTCACTTCCTGAGTCCAGACTACAGGTAAATTTGAAATCCTCTGTGGCAGATTCCAGGCCATATGCAACAAATACTGAGCACTTTGAAGGGATTATGAAAGAAGTTTCGAGTTTATTGGAAGATGGAAACACTTCTGTTTCTGATGTGCAGTTAGGGAATTGCAAGTCTTTCACAAAAATCTGAATAGTTGGGATAAAAATTTCCAACAGCCTAAAACCATTTGTAATGTCCAGGCTTGGCCTTTAAAAGAAATATCTCTTACTTTCAAGGTGTGATCCTCTTCAATTTTCCCTTCATTGCCACAAAGCAGCATTTACTGTCAGGTGCCTACTGAGAAAATCTGCTGCTCCTGCTCTGTTGAGGATTTGTGCACTTTTTATTCTATCTTTCCCCGAAGGAGGGAAACAGTTGCTTAAAATATGGCACACATCTTTTCAAGAGAATTGTTTGACAAGACTTGGGCCAGGTTTGGATTGCTTCCAGAGCAATTCCTAGAGCAGCAACCGTGAAGGTCTTGTAAAAACACCAGCCTGAATCATTTACTTGCTGTCCTTTGCTATTCCCTTATCTATGAGCAAACTAAAAATAGAGAAGAATTATGAGGCTCCACGTAACTATGTTGAGTGGAGCATTTGAGATGATGGTGTGTATTTAACAAGAAATGTTTTATAATGGAGACAGAAATAGTAGGAGCTAAATATAGACTTTTAAATTTGTTAGGAATCTGGAGTTGGCAGTTTTATCTTTATGGTATTTGTCCTGATTTCTTTATTTGAACCAATATAAAGTGCCTTTTTTCTTCTTTCCCCAGACTTCAAGCATTTCAGTGATCCAACATTTTTTTGGTACATATCAACATGGAATACCTGATAATTGCAAGTAAAAATTTTCGCCCTAGACAAAGTTCCTGTGAAGAAGTCTAACTGGACCCTCAAAGGGTGACAGAGGGAAACTATACATTTTTGATAAATCTGGTTTTTTTTGGTGTAACTTTGATGGACAGTTCCAGGGTACTGTTACTTTTACTCTGGTTGTAGAGGTGGACAAGTTTCTTGCTCATTCCAAGACAGAAGAGCTTGTAGACATCTGAGTGGAGTGTGCACTATCCATTGCTGCTGAACCAAGGTAGAAAGTCCTCCTATGTGATTTCCCTCTTGAAGAGTTCCTGCAGAAATCTCTGCATCACACTTCCCTGCATGTTGTAGATATTGTCAAAGTTTTTCTGGGCAAATGAGAAGCAATCTCCTTTTCTGTAGGACAGATGTTTCACACTCAACAAAAATCAAATTCACTTTGAGTGAGGAATTGTCTGTGGATGTCACAGGGTATTGCCTATGCCTTTCACAGGGTAATACAATATGTAGCAGAAAAGAAACCAGTGGAATTTACAGTGAAATACCAACATTTCTTAGTCCTTAAATTGCTCAGTAAATGGGCAGTAAGCCATCATCATTAGTTGTCTCGACTGTAGCTGCCTAAAAGTAATGAGTCTGGTCTCAGCTAATTGTCTTTCTCTACAGAAAGAAGATTAATCCCATCCTAACACATGACTAGTGCTGCCCATTGGAACTGTGCCACTCTTCTGACTACTGAGAACGGCTGGATGTTCAGAGAATCCTATCCTAATAACAGAATTACCCACAAAATCCCAAAGATCCATGTGGACCAATAATTAACTTTAAGGCATTCCTTCAAAAAAATTTTATAGAACTTTTTTCTTTCCAAAACAAATAATTTGGCTAAAAATACCAGCACTGCTTCAGTTCAATCTCAACAGAAATACACAAACAAGCAAAAAAAGCTTTTCATTAAAGACTGCAATTACCAAATAGCAGGATATGACTGTCCACCACATCCTATTTCTAGCTGCAAGCTTTGTCAAAATACACCAGCAGCCCAGTGGCAGGAGCAGTGTTGTTGACAGAGCTCGCTGGTGCCAGAGCTTTCCAGTGACAGCAAGTTTCATCTTCACCTCTCCATCAGGTTTGCCAGTGGGTGAGTGCAGGATTAAACAAGGAGGGGCAAAGACATCACCGCATCATCTTTCAGTCCTCCGAAAAAAACCAAAGAGCACATACTTGGCAGCACTTTAATTTCTATGGTTACTGATGAATAACAGCACAGCTGGGGAACTGTTGCTACAACCCACTAGTAGAGATAATTTAAGAGATAATTTAAGCAGATCTGCCACAAAAACAGTTTTCTTCAGGGATAATAAAGCTGAGGAGTGTAGGTTGTACCCTTTAGATTAATATCAAGTAGACTACCTCGCTAGACATAAATTCGCCCTCATTGTTGTCATTGTTTAGAAAGCAATAAGAGGAAAGATAGGATATCTCTTTATTTAAGATGCCAAACCAGGGATGGTGGTTTCTGGATGAAAATCTTGACCAAGAATATGATTTGCTTGGATTTTGTCACACTCAGTTGTTAATGTCTCCCTTGCTAATGCAGGCAAATGCTCCACACAGCTTGGAGAGCTGTTCTGGCCAGGGAGACCTGTATCAAAGCTCTGCTTTCTACCAGAGGGACGGTGATACTATTTTCCAGGAAAGTCTGGAAAAAATAATTGAGTAACCCTGAATCAGAATGGTTTGGGAGCTCTGACACAGACTTCTTACATGACCTGGGTGAAATGGCTGGTTTGTGCCTTCAGTTTTGATCTGCACTTCCTTTATCTATTATGGTACCAACCATGAAGCCCTGCTTACCTTCATTGCAATACAACATATCTTTAAATAATTAATGGAACAGACTTTAAACAACTTTTGGGCAGGGAAAACCTATTGCTTTGTTTTATATGGTGTCCTATTCAAGAGAGAATCATAGAATCATAGAATGGTAGGGGTTGAAAGGGACCTTTACAGATCATCTAGTCCAATCCCCTTGCAGAAGGAGGTCCATCTAGATTAAGTTGCACAGGAACACGTCCAGGCAGGTTTTGAAGATCTCCAAGGAAGGAGACTCCACAACTCCTCCGCGCAGCTTGTTCCAGTGCTTTGTCACCCTCACAGTGAAATAGGGTTTTTTTATGTTTAAATGGAACATTTTGTGTTCCTGCTTCATCCCATTACCCCTTGTCCTGTTGCTAGATACAATAGAAAAAAGGGGATGCTTCAACCTCCTGACACCCACCATTTAGATATTTGTAAATATTGAGATTCCCCCCTCAGTCTCCTCTTTTCTAGTCTAAACAGCCCCAGTTCCTGCAGCCTTTCCTCATATGAAAGATGTTCCAGTCCCCAAGTGAATGGAAAATTCACCCTTCTTTTAAGCCTGATGTGCTCTATCTGTGATGTCCTTTCAAGTAAACCCATTCCTAATAGGGGCAGGGAGAACAAAGACTTTCATGGTTTTTTACTCTAGTGAATTCAAGAAAGTAGCATCTAGCTAATGTTTTACTTGTGGCTAGAACAGTAAAGGATACTTAAAAATAGAAAATAATTAAAAAATAATTAATAATAGCTGAACCTGTGAGTTGTTCCACAGAAATGCATTGTTGCTGTCAATGCATATGTTGCAATTTTACGTTTTATTCAGTGTAATGTAGGATTAGTGTCAGAAAAGGCAAATGAAACCCACGTAAATCCTATTGCAAGACTCTTCTTTCTGTGCACTGTTTCTACACACACTGGAACAAGCACATCATCAAGAATAAACCCATTGACATCAGTAGGGTTTCACCTGGGACGAATTTGGCCTATTTTTGCTAGCTGCGTCATTACCCTCAAGCTACGCTGAACAATTCATTAGTGGCAGACAACTGAATTTCTAAAAGTGTGTGTAACCTAACTCTAACCACCAGCACAGTAGAAACTACTCTCAGTAGCTCCTCTGGGCAACCAAGGACACCATGAGATTGAATAAATAAATATAAACAAAACATGTTTTTCAATTTGCTCTCCATCTGGAGTACTGGATATTTTTCCAGCTCTGAGACCAAGACACATTTACACACTATGAAAGACAGTCCTCTCTACCTTCTGCCACCTCTGATGATCCTAGTGGATTATATAGTTAACACATCCCAGCGTTTATATAGATTAGAGATTTTCCTTCGTTTTCACAGCTTTCAAAGAACAAGCCAACATGCCATGGGTTGCCTCAGTTTTGAAAATTCTCATTTAAATGTTTTTTTTTTTTTTGTATTCTAAGGAGAAAGTACGATTTTTATCTTTTTTCTTTCTTCCTAAATGCCTGTTTTCACCTATCAGTTGGGTTCCTACAAATAACTGGGCCATGCCAGGCACTGCCATGGGCTGTTGGTGTTGAGGCAGCAGTTGGTGGCCCTGAGCTGCTGCGCCAGGGAGTGGTCTGGGCTGGCTTAGGACAAACAGCTCTCCCCGGCAGTTCCTGGGGCCGGTGCCTTTGGGTGGTGGCCAAATGCAGCTGCCCTGTCTCAGAGGAGAGGCCAGCTGACTAGCAGACATGGCTTTCTCTGTGCCAGTTGGCTTGAGAGCCTGTCAGCCTTTGTGAACTTGCTTAATTTAGTAGCAAAGGCTTAACCTCAGAGGCTGCAGAGGAAACTTTCACTGGTAGGAACAGGTTGAGTTCCTTTTTCACTTTTGTCTGTAGCACTGCTTAAAGAAGAATGGCATTGTTGTTTCCTGTAGAACTTGCAGTTTAACTAGTAGGTCCACTATCCAATATAGGACTTCTAGCAGCTCCACAGAGAGGGATCTGGGACTTCTGGTTGACATTAAACTAAACATGAGCCAGCAATGTGTTCTCATGGCCAAGAAGGCCAATGACATTCTGGAGTCTCAAGAAGAGTGTGGCCCAGTCAAGGGAAGTTCTGCTCCCCTCCTGCTCTGTCCTGATAAGGCCTCATTTGGAGTACTATGTCTGATTCTGGACTCCTCAGCTCAAAAGAGACAGGGAACTTCTTGAGAAAGTCCCGTAGAAGGGTCCCAAGATGATCAGGGGACTGGAATCAGGTTTTTTTTTTTTTTTATGAGAAAAGTCTGTAAGACCTGGGGCTGTTTAGCCAGAAGAGAAGACTGAGGGGAACACATTAGCAACACTTATAAAATACCTAAAGAGTGGCTGTTGAGAGGATGAGTCCAGTCTTTTTTTCTGTAGCGCAGTGACAGGACAGGGGTAACAAGCACAAGCTGAAATACAGGAAGTTCCACGTGGACGTGAGGGAGAAGTTCTTCGCTGTGAGAGTGAGGGAGCCCTGGCACAGGCTACCCAGGGAGGGTGTGGAGTCTCCTTCCCTGGAGGTTTTAAAACCTACTTGGACGTGTTCCTGTGTGACTTGATCAAGGAGAACCTGCTTTATCAGGGGGGTGGACTGGATGACCTTTGGAGGTCCCTTCCAACCCCTACCATTCTGTGATTCTGGGACATAAATAAACATCTCCTCACATAAACAATCTAAAGTTTATTTTCTTGAGACACAATAAATGAATTGATGTGAAATGTTATTGCTTACATCTTCTTTCTCTCCCTGTGCCTTGGGGGTCATATTTTTTCTCAGTAATAGCATTTCAGGAGTGGAGGGACTTTCACTCCATCAGTGGGATACCCTTCCTTTCCCCCAGCATGGCTGAAAAGAGCAGAGGCCGGATGTGGATATTCACAGGCTTGTTTCCAGGTCTCACCAGAACTGGAAGCACAGCAGATCTGGAGACATGTGAATGTAGATGTATAGGTATCTCCCCTAGTGTGGAAATGAATACCTTTGCTAGGGTCAGCAGAGAAGATTGCTCCTCTCACTCTCCTGTAGACCTCTGAAAGAGCTGTTAAGAACTGCAAGTACCTGTTTCTATTCAGTAATGATAAAGTGATTCAAGATGATCACCTCAGTTGAACCATTCAGTCAATATCTAAGGCCAGAGGAGACTGGTTCAGACATCAACCCTCTGAGCTAAACCTTCTGCAGATTGAGATGAAGGGCTGCTCAGTTCAGCTTGCTGATGCATCACAGACCGTAAGTGATTTCTTCACTTCAGCACTATCCCCAGTAAAAATCTGAGATTAAATCTTCTGTATCTCCTACATGTCTGTCCACACCCCAATGTATTCACAGCCCTTTGGCCAATTTCCAGCTTGCAAACCAAGCCCAAGTTTTCCTCCCACCCTGCTTGACTTGTATTTGAGGCAGACCTGCTTGTTCATGTCACAGAATCATCATGTTCAGCAGTTTTTCATGAGCTGGGCCCAGTGAAGCACACTGGGGACTATCTTTGTGGATATTCCTGGTAGATGCTGACTAATGTGCACCTGCTGCTCAAACAGGTCCCAGTCAATATTTTGGCTGTGGTCTGGGTTTCCTGAGTCTCAGATGTGCTGATTCATTAGAGCCTCTCCCATTGCGTGATGGTGCCATCTTCGCCTTTCTTCTGGAACTGAGTCCAGACATTATCATCTCTAATAGCACAGGGTTCCCAGGAAAACAGACCACCCTTCATGATTTACCTCATAAGGCAGGCATTTAGTGATCCTCCACCTCTGGAGAGCTGCTGTGGAAATAAAGGAGCTGAATCATCATTTTCACAAACATTTAACTCTTACTTAGTCTGTACAAAATAGTAAAAGTAGAAAAAGAATTTTGTAAATATACTGTAGATGATCAGTTTGTCCTGCGTTAGCAATGTGTAGCCAAAGACTAGAGATGTGCTCCTCAGGAGGTGGAAGAATGTTTGTCCCTTACATGTATCAGTGTGTTGATGCATTCTATGTATCTATATTGCTGGTCAAGTGGTTAAGTATGAGAGCAAAGAAAAGTTCACTAAGGGCTAAATTAGGAAGACAGCAATCTAAAATTTAGTTGAGGCCATGAACAAGTATGAAGACAGTTACTGCACTAGAAGAGTGCTGTAAATCCCTAGCAAACTCTCTGTGGTGTAGCTTTTTCAACATACATCTTCATTTAATTAGTGGAATAAATTACAAGTAAAAGTTAATTTTGTTCTTGTTTTCTTGTTGTCTGTGTCTCTAGTTCCTTATTTTACTTACCCGAAGAATAAAATTGCTAGTGAAACAGAAGCAACTACTATGTCAGTTTCTCACTTGCTCTGATTCTATGATTAAAGATAAACCAATGGCTGAGGCTGTCCTGTACCTCCTGCCTGTCCACTCAAACCAGCTGCTGCAAGTCTGTCCAATTTAATCCTTCTCTGCATTTAATACTTTTTTTGCTATTTTTTAAGCTCTCAGGCAATGTATTACTTTACAGATGATTAATGAAGTGCATGAACCCATATAAGACTGAAACTGCTTTGACTTTAACACAAGACTTAACCAGTATGGTGAATATAGACTGACAGCACTTTGAATTACAGTAACTGGTGGAGATCCATGTCAGAAATGTGGCCTCACTGAAAATGTGATGCAGTTATGCAGTAGACCACACTCCTTCTTCTCAGCTTTAGCCAAGCAAATTGAAGATTATGTGTTGGGGTCTTTGCTGAGCACAGAAAGAGCTGCAACCCACAGACCAAGTCTAAAGTTCTACTTTTGAACTATAACTCTGCTTCTGACACCTTGGGATGCATGTAGGCCTAGTTTCAATGGGAGAGACCTTCAAGCCATTGAGAAGCAAGCAGTAATGATACTGCCCTGGGAAGAACATTTGAGACAGCTCAGGCTAAGGAGGCAGCTGGATGCTGTCCTCTCCTCTGAACTCACAGTACTTCAAAGGAGAGTGCCACTTCCTTACTGGCAGCGTCATTTTCAGGACTTCAGCCTTACCCATAGAGAAGGGCTGTGAGCTCTGTACCTTCCTGCATGTTAATTTCCATCCTGAATTAGGCATTGTAGCTGCAGACACAAGCAGGGCTTTGCATGCATCTGTCTGCAGGATGCTTCCTATTAGCAAGTCTTGCACCTCTCCTGTGCATAATATATACAGCTTCATATGTTTGTGTTCTTGCTACCTGTGTTCTTGTGTTCTTGTTACCTTTTTCACCCACCATTGGTCCCATGCAGTTTTGAGCAATGTGATTACAATGAGTTACTCTGGCACTTAAAAAATAGTCAGAATTAATATTTTCATGCTTAAAAGGTGTATTGGACAGTTTAGATTGTGACAGCAAAGAGATATTCCACTGAAAGCAGATT
The DNA here is from genome assembly GCA_013401255.1 of Urocolius indicus. Taxonomy (NCBI): domain Eukaryota; kingdom Metazoa; phylum Chordata; class Aves; order Coliiformes; family Coliidae; genus Urocolius; species Urocolius indicus. Next base: position 98,319 of record WBNH01003609.1, on the reverse strand, counting down.
TCTTGCTACAACTGTTTCAAGGAAATATATTTGTCTTGTATATGAAAAAGCTTAAAGATTTTAAAGACCACTTAACAATTATATACAGTCCAAGTAGGTAAATAAGACAACAGAAAATGAGCTTTTCAAAATTCAAGGATCTGTTATATGAAGCAATAGTAATTTGGTGTAGGGCTTACAAAATAGGTTTCATTTTTTCTTAACAGAACAACACTTGAAAACTGACTTAGCCCCTTAAATAAACCAGTGACAGTTGGCAAAATCAACAGATTGGCCCTTTGTGCCTGTTTATAGTAGATTTTGGCAGCAAGATAGTTGATGTAGTCTCCATAGGACACAGCTATTATGTCTTCCAGATGTGCTTGACCTTCATCTTGGATAAAATAGCGTCCTGCCATAGAAACCACCAATTTATGTACTCTTAGTCCAAGCCATCAGCTCCTTTAAGATGCTGAAAAAATGGTTTGTGATGGTTATGCTTCCATTGCCATTCGGTACAGATATCTAACTTAGGAGTGTCTATACTTTCCAAATGCAAGTACATAATTTCAACTCAATGTGCCTGTAGAGCTCCTAATATGAAGAATATCTGCAATATATACTTACAGAAGGACACTTAGGAGGTCCTTCCTTAGTTAGCTACTTGCAGTGGGTGAAAGTAGAAAGAAAGATGGCAATAGAGTCTTCATGGGTTGACTTTCATTATTTACTTTTGTGTACAAGAGGATGCTACTGATCATGGTCCTCCTCCTACCCCCTGACTGTAGGGGCGATGAGCAGGATTCCTATCAGTGTAGGCTGTCACACTGGCAAAACCCCAGAGACAGGACAGAAAGAAAATGAGGCTCTGATCAAAGGTCTAGTCAAAGAAGGATTTTCAGTATGTTAATTAGACTGTTTAAAAAAATATCATGACACTCAGAGTGGCACAAGAAGAGAGTGAATGTCATATATCAATGGTTATGGGGAGGAGAATTAGGACACAATGGAGTAGGGAATAGGGGAAATGGTTAGAGTACTGTGGGATGAGAGGGAAGCTGTGGACATCCTGGGATTGGCTTAGGACAGAGAGGAAGAGGTTGAGAGGGTCACATCAGGTTGAATAGACGACTTGTTTTGACAGGAAATAAAGCAAGGAGAGACATTGAGTGACTTGTACTTGCTGTCTCGTGCTAAAATCTTTGGGCTGGTAGCTGAAGAGGCATAGCTCCCTGCTTCCCAACTGTTTTGTGGCACCTGTGTAGCTCAGATAACCCTATGGTGACTGAATTACTGCTTTTCCTTTTCATATAAAAGTCAGATGTGAGAATTCCTGAGACAGAATGCACGTTCAAGCACAGGAATCAGTGACACACATACTGACAAGTGCATCTCAGACACCCTCAGTGCACCACAGCTCTTCCATGACCCCTATGAATTAATTCACCATCATGTGAGCAAGCATGTCTTGGCCTTCTGTGACCAGGCAGGCTTATAGATGTATATCTGTCACCTAATCTGAAGCATAAGGTTTCCATATGGCCACTGGTGTCTTGTGTTGGGAGTTTAAAGGGTTGAAAGGAGGTGTGACAGAGTGGACTATGGTTATGGTAGAAGACACCTGGCTGAAGGAAAGACTAGAGACAAGTTTCATGAGCCAGTGGCCAATCAGTATGGTTCATTTACAATGATAATGGATACAACTCTGACCTCTACATTGCTGTGGGACAGAAAGATAAGCTTATAGAAAGGTAGGAGTATATAAATGATGAAGAGACAAGAGAGGAGCTGAACATTTTCTTGTGTCCACATTTTGACCAGAGGTAAAGCTTTTGAGATCTTGTGACACAACCATAGGCCATTTTCAAAAGAGTAGGAGGGTTCTGGAATGTAGTTTCTGGAAGACCATGTAGCAGTGTTTCTGCAACTGATTTTATGAGGAGTTGTCTGTGGGAAATTAAAAAAATAAACAAACTCATGATAATTGTTCAAATTGGACCAGAATTGCACATAATTCAGAAATCATGCCTTTCAAACCTCATGGTTGTCATTAGCTCTTCTACTGAGAAATAAAGTGCCAGCTGGCAACAGATGGATGGTGGTTTCTGAGATGTTTCCTAGAGTTGGGAATATTTTTAAGAGAGGTGATAGGCAAGGCAGAACTTTGCTTTATCATACTGAGCCACTGCTGTGTCAGTAATGTCATTGGAGGGCATTACATAGATTTACAAGGTTACTGCTGTAAACAGAGCTTTCTTCCTGTGTTTAGCAGAACCCTGTGAAACTGATGAATTCTGTCTCTAGTTACCTGTTTCTTTCACATTTGAGGAAGATGTAGTGGTATACAAGACAATTTATCCATAGTTGAGACTTTAATCATTTTGCAGTATCTTTAAATCTTGAGGCAAATCAGAGAAGTGGTAAAGCAAGATAGCAAAATGTATTTCATCAAAATAACAAAGATGTTGAAATGGCCAAAAATAAAATTAAATTTGACAAGTGGGAGGAGAAAACAGCTGTGTCAGTTTTTACTTTGCTGTGCAAATAATTTGATGTGATTACAAATCTGCTTCTGGTCACACTGCAGCACAGATAAAAAGTTTTTTCTCATACAGTCTTCCTCTGCTTTCATCGGAAGTCCTCCTCTCAAAACACAGCTGGCTTCAGTAATTTGGTAACATATGGCAAGCTGTGTTTATGGAGTGCTGTGCAGATGTTTCAGCCCAAGCCACCGCAGATGCTCCTCTTGTCTGGACCGCTGTGGATGGGCAAGTTGTGTCAAAACACATGGCCAAAGGTGCTGGGTTCAGTCTTTGCCTTATGCTTCATGCTTTCTCCTAGGAGGAAAACCACAGCTTGTCTTCTTAGCACTCCCTTCACGACTCTTCTGCTCAGATTTAACCCGTACTTATGATCTTTGCGAGATTTAACCACTTCTACATTCTGTCACTCACAACCCTTGTGAAGATTGAAGACACAAAAACATTTCCCAAACTGTTAGAGGCAGCAGACATGGTGTGAATGTGGCCTGTCCACACGCCACAACTCAGCTAGAGAACAAATGCTGCTTTGATGGATATCTTTGTCCTCGGAGTCCTGCCCCCAGGTTCCTGTCCGTGGCCTCTGGTGCTGCAGAGGCAGTTTCCCACTCGCCTAGGGACTGCTTGTTCCTTTTGACGGTCCTTGGACCCTTCATAAGCTGAAACTTTTGGCTCAGGGTCCACTGCTTGCTATGGACCACACTCAATGGGGTATTTTTGTGTGGTTTGAGGTTGACTTGCCTGCTGCAACCTGTGTGAGACACAGCAGAGTTCCTACAGGTGCACTGAGTAGGGAAAATCGAAAGGAAGGGTTTTAGACAGAGTTTGCCTTTAAAGAGTGGAAAAAGTACAATGCAATCATTTCAAACACACTGCTTAAGTAATTAGAGAGGTTGTATGCATAGAAACGTAGTTTACATTAAACCTTCAATCTTTTCAAAGCATTTCTAATTTACATTGCTATACGCTAACCTATAGTTCTGAATATTCTCATGGCAACCACAGATCAACAAATGATTTCCCTGGGCTGTTAGCGCATACCACTGCTATTAGATCCTCTGATTTTTAATTAAAAGGAAATAGCTCTAAACATCTTGAGGTAATTAAAACGATAATATCTTCTGTAGGCTGTATTTGTTAAAGTAACAGTAATTCACCTACATGACTTTATGACTCAAAAATATAACTACAACTTCATTAGACAAATGAGATTATCCAATTATTTTTTCATAAACTTAAACCATAAAATATGCTCATAGTTCTGCTGCAGATCTTGAGTGTAATAAGAGAATTCCCTCTCCAGCATTCTACAGTGTAACTCTTGAGATAATGATCTTATTAACCTTCATTGTAGTTCTAAATGATATACCATATCACAAACAGTCCCTTATTATCTCTTTGCCATTCATAATGCTTTCATAAGGATTACTGTGGTAGTCTTATGACTCTGTGTTTAAAAAAATACACACACACACACTTAGTTTTACATACTCATTCCTATTTGAATTCTGACAAAAAGTAGAATCAACCAGAGGCAAAACTATTTGAATCAGCTGCCTCTAAAGTTGTTTCTTTTTGCATCTGAACACACATGCATGGATTTTATTTTGCAAATAATAGTGTGTCTGCATGGGTCTGTGTCTGTGTGTGTGAACGAAATCTGTATCTTTAAAATGAAAATGTTGCAACATGTTCTAGTAAACCACTGGATTCTAGAAGTTTAAGAGAATAATATTATTCCAGGTGTTGCCTAGATACATATGGAAGCAAAAAAAAAATAGCTGAACAAAAACTGCAACAGATGTAATTACTTAAAGTAGTGCTTTAAGGAGAGACTTTGTAAATAAAAACTTACTGTCAGGGAGGTCCTTGTGTCCAAACTCTCTCAATTTTAAAACTCCTTCAAGTTTTCTGAAAAATTATTGACTTCTCTCTCTTGCACAGTGAAACTTACTCATAAATGTACCCATCATTTCCTTTTCTCTGTCCTTGGCAAATGCACCTCTGTCCTTATCACTTCCGTGCCAAATACAAGAGACTGTTTTCACTTTCTCTTAGCAGATCCTTTGCTTTCCATGTCGTTCCACTGTTTTCTCTGTTAGATTAAGTGTAAATTCCTGGTCTTCACTCTCAAGACTCATCATAAATTAATCCTAATCTTGAAATCTTTCAGTCACTGATAGGGTATTTACTCCAGCCTACATGATGCCATCCTTAATGCCAAATGCCGGATACCTATTTCCTCATAGGATTCCTTTCCAAATTAAGAAATTCTTAGAAAATTTCCAGGTAAGTTTCCCATTACTTTCCATTATTTCTCTTCCTTAAACTCCTCTGACTGAAAATGACTCCTTTGGCTGAAAATGACAACTCAAACTTTGAGATTCATAGAATAGAATGGTAGGGGTTGGAAGAGACCTTTAGAGATCATTCAGTCCAACCCCCCTGCAGAACCAGGTCCACCTAGATCAAGTTGCATAGGAACGTGTCCAGAGGTGGATCTTGAAAACTCCACACCCTCCCTGGGCAGCCTGTGCCAGGGCTCCCTCACCCTTACAGTAAAACAGCTGCACACAATGCTATCCAGCACTGACATTTGTTCCTAGTGCATTATTTCCTGTCTTCCATCTAAACTGCAAGGTTTTGGAGAGAGCTTGCACAATACTTGGGATGGTGGGACCTTGGTCTGTGACTTCATCTTTCATGCATTACTGTAAGCCCTCCTTCTCTCTCCATTACAAAAACATATGATGAAAAAGTACTAGATTTCTAGAATAACAGCCACGCCTGCCCGTTTCCATACATTAATTACAATTTAATGTTGAATCAGTATTCAAGACTTAAGAACTAACACAGATATAGTTAATCTTGCCTTGAAGAACAGCATTTGACCATATCTTAAGTCACCTCAACTCTCATGATGCAATGACATCTATGAGTGAGTCTCTATGAGACCTTTAAATTGTTTTTCTTGAAATACTATTGCATCCTCGACTGAGAATTTGAATACATATGAGAGAATCATTCTGGTAATTCAGAGGTAACGTGATGGTTCTAAGAAGTGGTAAGACACACCTCACTACTATTGTTCCTTCTAAATAAAGCAAACCACAATTGATCATTGATCTATGATTCTATGATCATGTTGCACACTGAACATCTAGGGAATGTATCTTTCTGTAGAAGTTTTTGCTCTCCAACCTCCACTGAAGAAAAATGCAGCATGACCCTTTCAGCTCTCAGCTTTCCTAGGTCAAAACAAATAAGGAAAATTATTTTTTTTTCCTTTAAACATCTAAAATCCTGTCTTATGAGATTAGTTGGTGAATCAAGTTTTGGATATTATTAAGGGAGAAGTCAAGCAAACAGAAAGATGACTCAAACAGTTTAGTGCCAGAACTATTTCTTAACACAGAGGAAAATCATCCTCTGGTTGCATATGGATTCCTCCCACAATGAACAGGGAGCCTGGCAACAGAATAAAACTGCAAATGCTCCAACTTTTGCTGTAGAACTGACCTCACAGTTGAAGCACAATGAGAAGACACAAGAAAAACAGGCATCAAGGAAGAGAAACTGTAACATGGCTTAATAATGCTATGCCTGTTTATTTGTTCATCAAAATGGATAAGCTGCTGGATAAAAAGGTAACATTTTCATTAATCTCCTTCTCCATCAGAAAAAACCCAAAATGGAACCCAAAACAGTGCACCAAAAAACACAGAGGGAAATTCCCTGAGCATTTGCCCTCACTATAACCACTATGCAGGCTGACTAGATTCCTCCCACTCGAGTACAGCAGGACAGCACTGTACCACCTTCAAAGTGTCACTTGATGACTGCCATGGGGCCAACCCTGGAACTCACCAAAAAGTGGCTTTGACTGGATCCATGCTGATGGCTTGTGCCTGTGCCTTGGATGAACAATGCTCAGCACAGCTGAACGCTGAGAAAGGTTTTCATATGCCATAGAGCATAGCTTAATTACATGAATATGTACACATTGAACAAAGCACTGGGCTGCTGCTCACTCAGTGTCTTAAGCACTTGTGTGTTTCTTTTTATGGTCTTGTCAAAGCTCAGATGGTGGTATCCTTCCTTGGGTGGGAAAGGCATTTTTTTCTACAGAAATACTTTGTGACAATTCTGCTCCCACTGCCCCACGCTTCTGGTTGTGGGACTTACCCATAACTTCAGGACTGTAACTGGATATGGTTTCTGTGGAGCTGGAGGGGATCAAAACAAGCACAAAACCCCAATTCCACCCTATATGTTTAAAAAATAAATTTACAATGGGGACTACTCCCCAAGAGATATGTTTTTCCTGGCTCCTCTGTCAAGCTAGTGAAGTACAGCCAGCGCTCAGTTATGAAGTTTGGAAACACTCATCATTGATAAACTACGTGGAAAAGGCCAAGTGTTTGTGTGGGCTTAAAAAAAAAAAAGAAAAAAATCATTATTTAATGACACTCAGAGAAGCACTTTTTTGGAGAGAAGTTCAAATGGCACCAGCTGTTCTGAAAAGGAGACTTAAAGGATCTTGGTACAGCACGCAACAAGACTGCAGACTGTTTGTTCATCCCAAATGCTGGGTGTATATGCACACACTTTCCTTCTAAGTAAACCATTTCTTCAAGTCTCTCTGTAGTGACTGGACACAAATTAGATTTGACATTCAATATTTTCTTCCACTTTTGGACAAGGCAATTATACATCAAGCGCATCATATTTTAAGCTCCTCTTTGACATGCTAAACACTGAGTTCATCCAATTTCTTGTTGTACCACACTTTTCTTCAGTTTTGAAGTCATTATTGTTGCTCTTTTTCGCACCCCTTGCTGGTTTGTGCTCTGAGGAAGCAACAGTCTTCTACCTGTTTTTTGTGAACACACAGACAGAATTACTCGTAGACATTTTCACCTTCCACAGCACAGTTTCCATTTTCCAGGCAGATCTGCAATTTTACGAGTCTGACTTCAGATGTGGGTTTTTTCAAACGAGAGTTGAACAAGAAACAGTTCTCTGATCAAACCAAGGTTGTCAGGACCATGGTTTCCTACTCCTCCTGTGATGCTCATGTAACCTCTTGAAAAATTTTCAAACACATTCTCTCCCAAATATGTCATTGCTAGTCAGTTGATGGGAGCAATCAGCCAGCACAAAGAGGAAAGCATTCACCTCTCAGCTCTGTGTGACCCAGAAGGACAAAATCTCTCTTTATCCCTATATTTTTGAAAGACTTGTTACATGCTTGGGTCAGCAAAACCAGGCTGGTTTGAACTTATTAAGCATTTCAGACTATGCCATATGTCAAGTCTGTTTTCACTTTTATTTACTTGTCCACTGATTCTGTACTTTTTAATAAAAGAGATTTTGCAATTATTTCCAGATGGCTGAGGAAAATAATAAGCAGTGGCAGGTCTAGGATTATCCTTAACAACATTTCTAAAGCTCACTCAATGATTTCTCCACAGGTAACTTTCTGTGATCTTGTCAAGTCAGGTACTTCCTAATCAAACTAAGGCCTGTTTTACAGATAGATTTAATGCTTACTTTTTACTCAGTGTCACATAACACTCACTATGGTGAGTCACATATTAAGAAAAAAGAGTTTGAGAATAGCAAGAATTAAATCAACTTTGTCTGACAAAGTCTATTTTCTATAACATTTGTGATTTTTATTGTATTAGTATATGCTAATTATTATTTGAAGCCTCCTTTAGATTTTCCATTATTTTTCTTGTGATAGATCCATGTTCATCACTTCTCTGTGTCCTTTAAAGGTTTTGGTATAATACCCAGTAAACTCTGTTCTGGCAGTTTCTTTGCTACTCTTAAACATAACAGAAGTAAGCATGAGTAAGCCCATCAAGTCTTTCTACTCAAGCCTTCACAATCTTTTATTGCCCGTTATATGAATCTGATGATTGTAAAATGTTTATCATAGTACATGTTGCTTAACATCCTCCTGGGTTACTAAGGGACTGGAAAGTATTTCATCACATCCTGGTAGTAAAAGCATATAAATACAGTGCAGAACTACTTGTTGAGTACTTTTTTTTTGCCTCATAATAAACAATTTTGTCATCACAGCTCATATTTTTGCTATAGGGAATGATCTTAGAATTACAGAATCATTTAGGTTGGAAAAGACCTCTAAGTCCAACCATTAACCCAGCACTGCCACATAGAATCACAGAATCATAGAATGGTAGGGTTGGTCATCTAGTCCAATTCCCCTGCCAAAGCCACTAAATCCTGTTTCAGCCCCAAAAATTCTGGCTATAGATGTCGGTCCATAGATTCCTGGTCTGACTCTTAGGTGCTATAAAAAATAAACTATTACACTGTTACAGAGGTTTCATTCTCAGGCAATGATTTTCCATTGCTAACATACAGGCTCTCCCTCTGCTCTGCCCTGGTAAGGCCACATCTGGAGTTCTGTGTCCAGTTCTGGACTCCCCAGCTCAGGAGAAACAAGGAACTGCTGGAGGGAGTCTAGTCGTGGGCTAGAAACATGAAGAGGGGATGGGAACGTCTCTCTTATGACTTAAGACTGTGAGACCTGGAGAAGAAAAGGCAGAGATGAGACCTTATCAAAACTTGTAAATACCCAAAGGGCGGGTAAGAAGATGGGGTGAGTCTTTTTTCTGTAGTGCTCAGTGATAGGACAAGGGGTAATGGGCACAAGCCGGAACATGGGAAATTCCACTTGGACACAAGGAAAAACTTCTCTGCCATGAGGGAGCCCTGGAGGGTGTGTCTCCTTCTCTGAAGTTTTTCAAACACACCTGGACACATTCCTGTGCAACTTGACCAAAGTCATCCTTCTTTAGCAGGGGTTTTAGCTAGACGTCCCTTCCACACCCTACCATTCTGTGATTCTGTGAATAGGCTCCATGGAGGTGGTAACTCAATTGTTGCAGCTTACGTAACAAAATTGTCCTTATATATTGAGGCATTTTCTCTATCAAAAAAACTTACAACTTAAAGATATTCTTTTCCTAAAAGGAGGAATAACATAGTTTTTGATTTGGCAAAAAAGAGTATTTAGCAAAGGTATGAGCACAGAGATTGAGAACCAAGTGAAATGAGTTGGGGATGACACTGTGCAGGAGCATGGAGAAACTCAGGCAGGTGAAGGGGACTATTGCCTGTTGATCTTAGGTCTTTGAGTCTTCTGCAAATCTCAGTTGATCATAGTTTTGAAATCCAAATGTAAACAAATATGTAAATTTGCTTCAGGAAATCCACTGGGAGTTGTTCTAGTCACACATTTGCTGGTCTAGTCTTTGACAAACACAGTGAAGAAAATCCCACTGGAAAGTGAATTTATTCAAGAGAGATTCATGCTGCGTGAATTCTGAACTAACGCAACCAGATCGCAAAAGCTTGGGAAAGAAAAGGACAAGGTAGTCAGCAGAACGGTTGGTCTCAGCAAAACCTGCATTCCTCTCTTTCTGCCTCTGAAAGGAAATGATGTGAAATGCTCCACTTGTGTTTGCTAAACCTGAGGCTTGACTTGCTCGAAGAAAAGTGAAGCCTTGTGCTTCTGTTCCCACCGACAGTGCTGTGGGCAGCCTGCTGTGCTCACAGTTGATCTTCCCTTGGCTGGATCTGCTTGTCTCAGATTATACCATCACATGGGTGTCTCATGCAGCCAGCTCCCCTTTGCTGATGGTGCTCCTTAGGCCACTGAACCGAGTGAGAATGATCTGGAGCCTTGCTCTGACCTCAGACTAATGAGACTTGAGAACAACAAAACATTGCTATGGCCCATGGAGGTACAGTGAGTGCTAAAAGAGGAAACACGGGACTCTGTGATGTCCATATGGCTGCACCTGAGAGACCAGTCATTCTGATAGCATGTGCCAGCATTAAATCGTCTCTCAGGTTTGAAAACACACGTCAATAAAGGAAATCTGTTAATAAAGGCACTCAAAAGAGAAACTGGCCACCCTGCAGAATAAATGCAGGATAAATAATTTATTACAGTGGGCAAGTAGCTTTCAGACAGAAACGGTAGTGTATGAGTCTACTATGGAGAAAACAAGCACCTCTGGGAAACCTGTACCCACAGAACTGCAGCTGTGAAGATGGTAGGGCTTCCTTCTTGCTCCCTGAGTTATCCTGACACTGTCACTCCCACAAAAGGCTATGTGGAACATTCAGGTATTCATCTTGCCACATCACAAAGAGAGGTATGTGCATTCAGTGTCCCAAGGCACATGAACAATTTGTTTCTTTTCTGATATAAGAGATTTTCTGCTTTAATTGAGTCACTTCAGCAGAAATAACACATCACAGAAGAAATCAGTTTGAAATACCTTTGGGCAAGTAGGTGGTTTGACAAAGTCAGAAAGAAAAAAAATTCCACTGTTTAGGAAACAAGCCATCATGGGCACAGGGCAAGATGTAGGTTGGAGCTCTTTTGTGCCTACTTGGATTGAGTTTCCTGGTGACAGATTTAGCTGCCTTCATGTGGCAGCTTGAAAGGACAGATTCCCATGGCCAGATTGTTTTGGACTGAAGCTATTTGATAGCCTTTGACTCAGCTCCTCAACAAAGTAAAAATGACACATCCATCTTATTCAGAATTTGAACTGTGAGGGAAATGACTTTTCTGTACTGCTAGAGGCCTCTTACTTAATGTCCTGTAAAGTGGAACAAACTGCATATAATAATGACATCTTGTGGTTGTTGTTGAATTATTGCCCAATGATTTATTAGATAATTGGAAGCCAAATTTCATGACATGTTTCTCCGTCCATACTTACAGCTCTGCCAGTTCACATAATTTCTGCTGCTGTGAGAAGCTGCATGTAGAAGACCTCAGAACCTCTGGCTTATTGTTGACTTCAGAGTTAAAGGATATTTCATTCATTTGATTACATAGGCCTGGCTTAACATACAAGTCAGAAACTCATAGTTGTAAGTGATTAAAGAATGATTATCCAGATATTCCTACAGAAAATACTAGAGTTTTGATAATACTGAGTGCAGAGTGGCTCTGTTCTACAGAATGAGCCTGCCTTCACTTTGTACTGTGGCTTTGTACTGAGTGTGAGAAGAAATGGAGATGGTTTTTGCTGGCAGCAGATAGAGCCCAGCAGCTGCTGAATACCTGCACTGAGCTTACAAACACTCTTGGTGTGTAGCTGCCATCACCCCGTGGTGTGATGGGACTACAGAGGTGTGTGGTGTTACAATGAGGGAATCCCCAAGGCCTCACCCTACTCTTGCTTTGCTTTCATTTATTTCAGCTCTAGTGCTCAGGTGTCCATCTCCTGCCATTAACTGTGTGGGTATCCAAGGGTCCCATGAAGCTCTAAACTAAGTGCAAGCTATGTGAAAGTTCATAGCAGTGTCCATAATCGTGACATTTTACCCAGTATCCTGTTTTGCCTGCCCGTAATCACGTTCATGCCGCCACCCCCTCTGCAGTGTTTGCTCTAGTTGAAGTTGGAAGCTTTTCAGAACATACTGCTCACTTTCCTGACAGTTTGTATAGTCCTTATCATCATGGAGGGGCTCAGCTTTTATCAGGGAGTTTGAATGTTGACTAAGTAGTCCTAACAAAGAAGATTAATAGGAACAGCTTAGGGATGTAGTTCTATAGAGATGTCTGTTTATCCTGTCATGTGTTTGGTGGGTATCTTTGGGGCTCACTGGGTCTTCAGTTCTGTTCTGTGGTGCCACAGCTAATTTCTCAGGGATTTTTTTGGATGAAGGCAGCTTAAGCTACATGCCAATTCCCCCCTCACACACCATATGCAAGATTAAGATACCACTCTGCTTCTCAACTGTGGTGAAAGGGGCAGGAAAAAAAACCAGATCCCTCATGATGAACTCAGAGGTGATGGTGAAATCACACATGTGTAAGACAGTGAAATAATACCACACAACTGACAGTACAGCATGTGGAGTGAGAGATCAGTGCTACTGCATGTTATGTGGCAGGACATCTCTTCCTTGTGCATCTCTTTCACTGCCAGAGATCCTGGTATTCATGTAACGTCCTCTGCCTACTTCCTTCAGGTCTGCACAAATGCAAGTAGCTGAGACTTACTGCATTCCCTAGAGATACAGAAAATCAATGAAGATAATCATGACACTACATGATTCCATAATATCTAAGGATAGATATTGATATCTTGATCTTCTATTGTTTTTCATGGGATGATGCCACCTCATGGACATTATTAAAAGACACAAAACAGTCTAATGAAAATAACTACTTTATACTGTGAGGTTTTTTTCTGTGAAGAAGACTAAACTTTGGATGTTTCCTGCAGTTCAGACAAAGTTCCTGCAGCTAGACAAAGAGCAGAGGCTGCTCTCTGTCAATTGAGACATTCTGAATTATTTTACCTCATTAGAAAAGAAGAAAGAATAGAGGCAGAAAAAACACAGGGAACACATGACTATCTCTGTCAAAGAAAATGAGTACAGGTAAGGCTTAATGGGACAGTTTTTATCCATTTTCCAGTGGGACTATAAACAACACTTTCAGCATTTCAGAGTTTTTGGTTGGTTGGTTGTTTCAGCTTTTTTTTACTGAAATGTGTTGAGGGTGATCATCTTTAACTGACTTTGAACTCGTGGTGGTAAAATTATTTAAGATTGAGAAGTTTGGCTAAGAATTTATCTTTACTGAAAGAACACTCTTTTCAACTCAAAGCTGACAAAGTTGTTTCCAGCTTTGCTCTTGTCCACTAAAATAATCCCACTTGTGCCACTACTACAAGCTCTACCCAGAGCCATGTCTTCATTTTCTAATGGTACTTACTGTTTGATTCCTTAGAATTGTGACAATTAGCAAGGTACCTGAGAAGTCCTTGCCCTCAGGAATGGAGATCTGGCTTTGTTAACAGGGACATGATTGCTTTTCCTCACCTCTTTATTTTTTCTCTTTTTCCTGAAACGTTATATAGGCTGGGTCTGTGCCATCAGTTGGCTGAGAACAGTGGAGCTGTCTGATGTTTTCTCATTATGATCGTATTTAATAAGGTTTCTGTCTGACTCATCCTAAACTGTACTTGCGTTACTATGCACCTGGGAGTCCCCAGATTCTCTGATAAACTGCTCTGAAAAATAGAAAGTCTTGAAAAACTTCTGTTTAGTAAATAAATATATCTTGAGGTACTCTGTGAAATCTTTTTAACACTGGCCTTTCAATGCATTCTCCAGCCACTTAATGTTTCCTGGATGTTTCCTGAGCTCTGTCAGATTTAGATGGAACAAAAGAAGCCTCTACAGAACCACTTGGTCACATTCTGGCAGCTTACAAACCTGCACATACTGACACCGCAACAACACGTGACATTATAAAACCCCACAAGGACAAAGGTCTGATTCTGCTGAAGTGGAACTCAATGCTCAAGCAGTGGACTTACATTTATTTAAAAGCTCAAACCATAGCTCATCCCTGATTAGCCATAAATAATGCTCAACTTTTTAACTTATACAATAATCTCTTTGGCTCAACAGGATTGCTCACAATAGGAACAGCAATAGGAGCTGGGTTTTAACAGTACTTAGTTTATAGATACAGTGAAGGGAAAAAAAAGGTATTTGATTTTTATGTCATATCTAAAATATAAAATAAAATTTCCAAAGCATTGTTAGTGTCTCTTCCATTTGTAAATAAAAATATTCAACAGCTAATATAGCTCATGGAGAAAAATGCTAATACCTTCAACAATGCCTGCCACTGTTGTGTGTTCTTTAAAGACCATATTTGCAATAACTCATTTGAGTACATTCTGGCCTAAAGCACAGATACAGTTTCTTTGTGTGTCAATGTATTCCAGGCTCGATACTGGTTTTGCAGCACTGAAGATATTATAACCAACAAAGAACATATTTAAAACTTAGAAGCTTGCATTACCATACATTTTTGAAAAAAGACATAGAAATGAGTCTTCTTCAATTAATTTTATCTCCAGAGTCGCACAAAATTCAAAGACAGATTATCTAAATTCCCAGTCCTCTCCTGCACTGAAAAAGCAATCAAGTAGTTTACCAGAGGCATATGAAGTAAATCAGAAGAGCTTCAAAGACTTCAAAGGGGCTGTCGGAAATGGTTCTCATCCCTTGATACAGGTTTATCACTGTTGGTGTTCTTGATGTCTTTTTTCTTCAAATTCTCTTCCATTTTGCTTTTGTTCAGCTAATTCATAAGCCCTGGTGGGAAATGTGTGGGGTTTTTTTTTTATTATTTAACTTCTGTCATATGTCAGTAAAGTCAAGAGGCTTTATAAAAGCTTTGCAAAGCTGTAATCATACTGAATCTTCATTTTTTAAAAATTTCAGTAAATATCAATAGTGTGCAGATGTGTTGCTCCTGCTCCTGTTATTATTATGTTAACAGTCCCTAACCCCTAGCTGGGCTTAATTTCAAAGTTACTTTAAAGACTGGCACTTCTCTATGAAAATATCTTTCATCTTCAGTGTTTGACATACGGTCTCATTTCCTCCTGATGTTTGAAATACAGTATCCATCTCAGGCTCATCCAGCCTCTTACATGTTGTTTGGTTTACAATCTTGACCTCAGCCTGCCTGGAACAGGTTTATTAACACAAAATTCTGCCCACCATGAAGGTCTGGTCAAAGCTTTGTTGCCTTGAAGGATCTCTGCCCACATATTTTTATATATCTGCAAAACGATAAATAGAAAAGTATTAATTTATAGAGGAAGTAAAACCCAAGAAAGCTACTGCAAGATAAAGTATCTAACTTATTGGTTGAAATGAGATTGTGATTGGATTTCTACATAATTATATATAGGCAAAGATAAACACAAAGGTAAAGCACAAAATTTCAAAGTACCGTGAAAACAGATATCTGTGTAAATCATTCAGACCATCCTTGGTGTAAGCACAGGGAGTCTTTATAATATCTTGTTTTCAACTTGACATGAGCTGTATTATCAAAGCTAGAAATTTGGAAACAAGGTTATATTAAGTTAATCTTTGTTCTATCCAAACCTGAAGACTGGGTCTGAAACATTCTGTTTCTACATTTATTTCAATGCATTTCTGGAAAGTAACATAAATTCTCTCCTCAGACATGAAACTGAACATAAGAAATTCCCCTTTCATAAGCAGATTGTTAATTCATCATGTCCATCCCTTTGCAGTTTCATGTGGAACGGTTAAAAAAAAGTACATGGGAAGTCAATTCTGCAAAAGTACCATTTTAGCAATATTTGGCAGCTCATAATTAACTGAAGCTTAAAACTTTAAATAATGTTATTGAAAGATGAAGAAAGAAAGGCCATATTTTCAGCAGCAGGTTGGAGTACAGTATAATACAATATTAATGTAGTGTAAAAACAGGCAGTGCTGTACAGTAAAAACCTTTCTTCTACATCAAAAGATGGCTTGGCCTCATAGAATATATATTTAATATCTTTTCGCCTTGATTACATGAGTTAGTGTTAACTATTTATTCCATTCCAAGTTTATCTGGAAATAGATGTGGTGATAACTTCACATACATAAGATGAGATTTTAAAGCTTCTGTGGGGAAATAATGTCTGCATCTTTGAAGTTTCTTTTAAAGAGAAACTGCTCTGATTTTCATCTGTGGCTCATGGTGCAAGGCAGTATAATATAGGTTATCCTGAATTAGATTTCTTTTCCTACTATGCTTGCATAATCTATTCTTTATCATACTTTATTTTTTACTAAAATGTTTACATCTGGTTTTAGAAGGTGCAAAGACAGCAATGAATAGAGAACTAGACATAGACAGCCAGGAGACAAGGAGCTTTATTAAGTATTTTCTTTGAGTGAGGGATTGGCAGCCTTTTTAAAACTTCAGCTGAAAATATTTACACAAGTTGAAAACCACAGACTCAGAGGCAGTTCAGAAAACCTTCCTGAATTCAAAAGAACGTGGGTTGGATATCTCTGCTTGGTATTATTTTCTCAATATGACTCAGTGAATTTACAAAGAACTTACCAAATATTTAGCACATGAGGAAGACAGTAAATGTTTTGAGTCCTATCTGCATTTCCCACATATTATCTTGCTAATATTAACCTCTAATATTAATAAGCCCTCTGTGGCTTCTGTATTTGCGTGACGTAAGAACTAGCCAAAGAGGAGCAAGCCAAATCCTTGACATGACAGCTTGATCAGTTGCTGACAAAAATCTCCAACAGCTAGAAATCCAAGTATTCTAGAAATATTCTAGAATATATTCTAGAAATATAATAATATAGGATATAATATGTATATTATGATACAATTATTTATAATCATGTTACATAATTAGTTAATTTTAAATTAATAAAACCCAATATATTTAAACTACAATTTTAATATTTAATGCTTAATATAATATAGCATAGTGTAACAATGTATTTATAATATATTTTTAAAATATTCTAGAAATGGATTGCTGTGTCCTTGCACCATATTTTATATTTCTGCCTACAGCATCTGCTCACAGTTTCTGTAGGAGACAAAGTAATGGGTGAAAATGGCCCTTTAGCCATTCTTACAGATTAACACCCTTACAGATATGTTCCTTCTCTTAGAGTTACTTTTGGAGCTTCCCTCCCATGATCTCTTTCATTAATTTAATATTCAAAAGTCTACAGAAAGGGAAACAAAGTTTCCAGTGATGGTGACAGTCCTCTTGCTGAGATGGCTAGATGTGTGGAGCTAGCCTGGGTGTGTGGAGCTAGCCTTTCCTCCTGATTCTGCAGACACGGTGTTACAGAAGTAATAACTATCTTAGGTCAGTGTCTTGTTAGAAACATGTGGGCTACCTCTGTATGGCTTGATCACTGTGGGACAACTTTAGGCATGAAGACACAGAGAATATTGAAAAGCACTGAATACATTTGGCTCAGCAATTCTGTCAAAGCACCAGACAGTCTCACCAGGCTCTAGTGATTCCATACAGGGTTTATCTACACTACACCAAACTGTACTATGACACTAGTCTCTAAGTAATAGTTATCCCACAGCTTGGCCCTCCTGAGTAAGGTTGGCCAGTAAGCAAGAATTTTGGTTTGCCAAGATTTTGGAACAAAATACAGCTCTTTAAATATGTCAAGAAAAAAAAGAAGCAGAGAGAGACTATGATCTAGTATAGCCAAATCCATGGTGCACCCACATCCTGAATCCTACATGTAGGTCTGGTTATGACACCTCAGAAAGGATATGGCAGAATCAGGAAAAATAATACAGAAGGAAAACAAGGCCTGTTAGAGGAATGGAAAGACCTCACAGATAGTAAGTGTATATGGTCTCGGACTAGGAAGTATTTTTTTCACACTACTCATAATTAGATTAAAGAAATTATGGAGTTGTGGAAGCTCAAAGACAGCTGAATTTGAAAGGAGACAGGAAAAATGAATGAAGAATAGATACATGTGTGGCTATTAAACAGCATGATTACAAATACAACCTATGGCATGAGATACCTCGTAAACCACCAACTGCCAAATGTTGAGAAACCAGGGAACAAGCCTTAACAAGGATTGATTATATATTCATTAAAGCAAGGAGAGGTGTAAACAAAACAACAACCTTCAAGTTTGTAGTAGGATTACAGAGATCCCTGGGTTATGTTGTTGCTTACAGTGGTTAGCACAAGATACTGTGTCGTATCCTGGAATTCCCACCTCTTTTCAGATAGTTGTAGAGAGTTATAATTTCTCCCCTCAGCCTCCTCTTCTCCAGACTAAAAACCCCCAGTCCCCTCAACTGCACCTAATCAGACTTGTTCTCCAGACCCTTCACCAGCTTCGTTGCCCATCTCTGGACACACTCCAGCAGCTCAGTGTTCTTCTTGTAGTGAGGGGCCCAAAACTGGACACAGTATTTGAGGTGTGGTCTCACAAATGACGAGTACAGGGGAACAATCACTTCCTTGGCTCTACTGGTCCTGCTATTTCTGATACAAGTCAGCATGCCATTGTCCTTCTTGGCCACCTGGGCACACTGCTGGCTCATGTTCAGCCATCTGTTGATTAACATCCCCAGCTCCTTTTCCTTCGGGCAGCTTTCCAGCTACTTTGCCTCAAGCTTGTAGCATTGCCTGGGGTTGTTGTTGCCCAAGTGCAAGACTCTGCACTTGGCCTTTCTGAACCTTATGCAATTGGCCTTGGCCCCATCACTCCAGCCTGGCCGTGTCCCTCTGAAGAGCCTTCCTGCCCTCAAGTAGGTCTATGCAATCCCCCAGCTTCACATTGTCAGCAAACTTACTGAGGACGCACTTGTTCCCCTCATCCAGGTCATGGATAAAGATGTTAAAACAAAAGCACCGAGCCTAAGCCTAAGCACCGAGCTCTGGGGAACACCACTGGTGATCAGCTGCCAACTGGATTTAACTTGAACCACTATGACCCTCTGGGCCTGACCATCCAGCCAGTTTTCCATCCATTATCAGAACAGGTCCATCCAAGCCATGGGCAGCCAGTTTTTAATGATTAAATGTTCAAATTTTAGAACTGGTTGTCTTACCTCTCCATTAGCTTTGCCAATGGGAGAGTTGAGAATGAAGTCAGGAGGAGCAAAGACATCAACCAAAGCAACTGCATCATCTTTCAACTGTTTGAAAACAGAAGACATACATTTGGTAACTTCTGTAGCTGTCTCTAGATACTTGTGAACCACAGGGCTACACAAAGATTTTTTTTTTTTCATGAAGTGCCAGCTATTGGTAATTTAAGAGAAATCCCCAGTAAGGAGTCTGGATTTATTATGCTTTTTTTCTCCCAGCATAATTGCCAAAAGAGATTATATTTTAAATGTTTTCCTCCTTTGCTTATGTGTTTAAAAACAGATTTTAACCAAAATAGTACTGTTTAGATACATAAACCCACATATTTTTATGATTTTTGAACTTTAAAAAGGTAAAATCCAAGTTGTTCTTTGAAAGTTTGCTTACCTGCAAAGAATATAATCTGGATTGAAAAGCTTTTATGTTACATTAATGTGATATTAACGCTATATTAATGAGGTAACACAATAATAACATAAATAGAATTGGACTGCACTTTTTCACTGACTTTCCAACAACGATTACAATGCCATAAATGTTAGCTGTTTTTTTAAAGATACATTGTTTTTCATTGCTTGGTAAATCAATTAGTACTAGATTCAAGATCAATGAATAAATTTTGCAGAAAGTTATTAAAAAACTGGTAATGTAACATCCTGCTAATTTACCCCTTGAAGTACAGAACAACTGCTATATCTCTTCTTTAGAATTTATATATTATAATTATTTAATCCCAATAAACAATATTGAAGGCTTACCCTGTAGCAGAGCTCCAGAATAGCATTCTGAATCAATCTACCAGCTTGTTCACCTGAAGCATAGCCACCTGTAAAGACATTCACAAGCTTATACCAGTTAATATTATCCTGTTAACAACTCTTTTACAAAGGATTTTACCAGTTCAGTGCTCGAGAGACTAAATAGATGCTCCTGTGTAACTGGACTATCTCTCTGTAATGAGATGACTGCAAACCCATTAACCAGAGACTTTTGGAGCCTTTTGCATTAACAAGCTGCACTACAGCATCTGGTTGCCTGTTCTCCTTCCCACATCAAAACTTGTGAGCTCTCCATCATTTCAGAGCTCAGAGTGAGTCCTTTGGGCTAATCTGTAGATCCAGATTCTCGCTCCTAAAAATTTTGTCCAGAATACTTTTTTTACATTACACAGGCAACAACAAAATGCTCTAACCTAAATCCCAATTAGGACTCCCTTCCCCTTCCAGAATGCAACATAGAAAAAAAAAATCCCTCATCTCTAAGTCAGGACTTTAACACACAGTATATTCAGGGAGCTGATCTCACCTTGGTAGAGCACAGCCAGATGCTTACTCAGAGACCAGAGTCCATACAGAACACAGAGATTCTTAAGCACCGTCTGCAGAGCTGAGGGTATGTTGGGATCATGAGTGAAGTCATGATATCTTTGTAAGACTGTTTGTTCAATAAATGCAATGGCTAACGATCGACAGTAGTACACCTTAGGAAACAGAAAAGAAAGATACCAGGTAACAAAATACAAGGAACCAATCTTCAGCTTGTGCAAAATGACAATGATCTGGTTAAGTTAGTGGAGATTTGCTGATTTAGATCTGCTGAGCTAGGCTGAGATTAGAGAAGGGGTCTAAGAAAAAAATCTCTTTCTGCAGTGTTATTGCAAAAGTTAGTCACACAATGCTTCATGAAATGCCTCTTAGAAATAAGATTCTAACTTTCCACCACATTCTAGTTTGAGTAATCTCTTAGACCAATCCAAAGTACAGGCAGATTTCATGTCTATTACCAATAAAATTTAGCAATTGCATCCAAGAACTATAGGATCAAGTAGCTACATCAGGGAGAAGACCACACAAATTCAGGTTTGCTGATCATTAACAAACCTATAAAACCCTAAGAAGGTATTTAATACATTTATTTAATATTTTTCAGAATTTTATAAAGAGGATAAATTTTTCAAAGTGGTCCAGTAACTCCTTGAAAACTTATTACAGTCCATTGAAATAAATATTAAAAACCTGATCATGTTAGCATGAGTGGATTCTCTTTATGAATTGCAACAGACTGCAACGTGTTTCAAAAAACTATCCAACTAATCCTTGCCAACTATCTGATCAGAAAGTCAGCAGTTATTACTACTATGAAGTATAAAACCTTAAATGATTACACTCACATAAGAACTCATCTATTTTTATATACTTCACCTTTGCTGTATAAGGGCACATGTCTGCTGGCTGAAAACACTGTAGCTGGTGAACAGAAGGGGAACAGAAAATCATTGCTATTGTAGCTGATTTGTTACTATTTGTAGCTATTGTTAAGCTGATATTGTAGTAGATTTGTTGCAATGCTGTAAACTGGTGTTTGGTTTTAGCCCATTTGTTCAGGGTTTTTTCTTCATTTAGAATTAATTGATAAGTTTTTATTCTTTTTCTTTTAAATACTTGCATCATCCTTGCACTTAAATCCACTGTGGCATTTAAAAAGGCATATTCCAAAGATTGCTGTCTCTCTCTTGATACCTTTTCAGTGGCATACTTAGATATGAGCCCAGATACAAGTATGAACTGCAAAGTACACATCTATTCTCTGCAGGTTTAGGGAGGATTTCCTCCTTACTAGATGGATTTTTAGATACAAATGTCAATTCCCTAGTCAGAATGAAATAAGTCTTAACGTTGCCAACAAACCATTAATTCCCTATTCTTCTCCCTTATAATTGCATTTCCTTCTTTACCTTTGCTTGCACTTCTGTATTGCTTCTATCAAGTGATCCCTATACTAAAATAACGAAGGGATAGGCTAGGAATCTCTTCCAGGTCCCCCACAGCAAGAAAATTACTATATATTAGTCAGCCACTGGGGTGACAGAAAAGTGCTTCTTCGTGCCCAGAAACTTTTAAATTCAATATGTACACACCTTTAAAGCACAGTTTGTAAATAATTTTCAGATGTTTTTGAGGTATACTATTTAAAATTAAAAAATCCATTTGCCTTCAAGATGAACTGTAGGGAGAAGAGAAAACCTAATGACCATTGATAGGTATATGAATACCTATCTCAAAAGCAGTTGTGTGCGTAAGTATCTTAAAATTTTAGCGTAATTCATAAAAAAGAGAAGCAAGGTGAGTAATCTTCTTAGAATCATAGAATTATTTTGTGTGGAAAAAGACTGTTAAGATCATCAAGCTCCACCACTAAACCCTGTGTCTCAGCAACTCATCTACGTGTGTTTGGATATCTCTAAGCATTTCCACTGTCTCCCTGGGCAGCCTGTGCCAGTGTCTAACCACCCTCTTGGTGAAAAAGTTCTTCCTAATCTCCTGTCTAAACCTCTCTTGGCGCAACTTGAGCCCATTTCCTCATGTCCTACCATTCATTAATGGGGAGAAGAGACTGTTTGCCACCTCACTACAACCTCTTTTCAGATAGTTGTAGAGAGTTATAATTTCTCCCCTCAGCCTCCTCTTCTCCAGACTAAAAACCCCCAGTCCCCTCAACTGCACCTAATCAGACTTGTTCTCCAGACCCTTCACCAGCTTCGTTGCCCATCTCTGGACACACTCCAGCAGCTCAGTGTTCTTCTTGTAGTGTGGGGCCCAAAACTGGACACAGTATTTGAGGTGTGGTCTTACAAATGACGAGCACAGGGGAACAATCACTTCCATGGTCCTGCTGGTCCCACTATTTCTGATACAAGCCAGATGCCATTGTCCTTCTTGGCTACCTGGGCACACTGCTGGCTCATGTTCAGCCACTGTCAACCAACATCCTGAGGCCCTTTGCCTTTGGGCAGCTCTCCAGTTAGTCTGCCCTAAGCTTGTAGCACTGAATGGGACCATTGTAGCCCAAGTGCAAGACCTGGCAATCAGCCTTGTAGAACCTCACCCAATTGGCCTTGGCCCATCACTCCAGCCTGGCCATGTCCCTCTGAAGAGCCTTCCTGCCCTCAAGCAGATCTACACTTCCACCAAGCTTGGTGTAATCAGCAACCTTACTGAGGGTGCACTCAATACCCTCATCCATATCATTGATAAACAGAACACCACTGGTGGCTGGCTGCCAACTCCATTCATCATCACTCTCTGGGCCTGGCCATCCAGCCAGTTTTCCATCTATGTCAGAATAGGTTCATCCAAGCCATGGGCAGCCAGTTTCTCCAGGAGGATGCTGTTAGAGATTGTGTTGAAGGCCTTACTAAAGTCTAGGAAGACCACATCCACAACCTTACCCTCATCCACCAAGCAGGTCATCTGGTCCTGGAGGAGATCAGATTCATCAAACATGACCTGCCTTTCATAAAGCCATGTTGATGGGGTCTGAACCCTTGATTGTCCTGTATGTGCCTCAGGATAGTGCTCTGGTTGATCTGCTCCATAACCTTTCCCAGCACTGAGGTCAGGCTGACAGGTCTGTAATTCCCAGGATATCCCTTCTGACCCTTCTTGTAGATGGGTGTCATATTTGCCATCCTCCAGTCCACTGGGACCTCTCTAGTGAGCCCAAATTACTGGTAGATGATAGAGAGTGGCTCAGAGAGCACTTCCCCAGCTCCCTCAGCACCCTTGAGTGGATCTCATTTGGCCCCATGGACTTATGTAAGTCAAGATGTATCAGCAGGTCATACACTATTTCCTCTTGGACTAAGGGGGCTTTACTCTGTTCCCTGCCCCAGTCTTCCAGTTCAGGTGGACGGGCACTCAGAGAATAGATGGTTTTACTATTGAAGACTGAGGTAAAGAAGGCATTAAGCACCTCAGCCTTTTCCTCATCCTTGGTCACTAAGCTTCCCCCTGTGACCATTAAAGGATGAAGATTCCCTTTAGACCCCCTTCTGATGCTGATATATTTATAGAAGCTTTTCTTACTGCTGAGCAAACCATCTTCAATACTGGCGAACTGACAGAGCTTGTCAATCAGACTTGAATTTCTGGCAATTCTCATTCTGAATTTGACTCTGAAAAGTTTCTCTAATAAGCTGCTTCTAGGGTAAAGGCAGGAAAGGTTTCTACCGCTCTACTAGTGGTTCCACGCAGACCACCCCCTCTTGAAGCTATGGTGGCTTCTTCTAGGTGCTGAGCTGAATGTTCCTTCCTCCTGTTTTTTACCGAGCTTTGCAAATTAGATGAATGAGACTGCCAGATCTCTCTCCTCAGTGACAAATGACAAGTCTTCTTTTCTTGGATGCGAGTCAGTTTTTCTCATGGAGGTAAGAGAAGATTTTGGGGAGTTTGAGGATATACAGTGAAATTTGGAGTTAAGCCACTTCTAGCTGTTAAATCTCACCAGTGAAAGAATGGATCTGCTATGTGTAGATTGTCAGTTTTTCCTTTTCAGGTTCCAATGCTGTCGGTCTGGTATCCTTCATGACTACTTTGCACTACAGAAACTAGAGATGGAAAAGACCTATTAGGTCATCTAGCTTACCTACCTGCCAGAGAAAGATTCTTTCCTACAGTATGTATTTGGCCATAAGGGCAGATGGAGATGTAATAATCGGATGCTGCAGTAGATTTAATAGTAGTAGATTCAGTCTTCAGAAGTCATGCTACCAAAATTACAGACATCACCCAGCACATTTCTGGAGGGAAATATATCCTGGAAGACTTCTTCTGATGGTAACTGTCCTCCTGTTATCATGTTCAATACAATACACACCCACAAGTACTACATATTTTTAGCTATTTGACTTGCTGCTTTATGCTTGAGGAAATCGTGCTTCACAACACAAGAAGAAAAAACTAACAAGATCTAACAGTCTTGGATGAGAATAAATAAATAAGCAAGCTGAATAAGTATTACCTGACAGTTATTTTTTGCTTCAAAATCACTTCGCCCACACTGCTTCTCTTTGCTCAGCTTTAGGTCACTTTCTTGGAGCAGGTAGCAAACCAGCCATTTATATGCTGTTAAAGGAACTGTGAAAAACAAACAAACAAACAAAAAAACCCAGTTTCTTAACATTCACATTTATAATGCAAGAGGTCAGATGTAAATTCTATTTCAGTCTCAGTTTTTGTTACCCGACATGAAAAGTGAAAGTGTTTATCAATCATTTCATTAACCTGTCATCTCGCCCATTACTGTAGATATAATAACACCTGAGTAAGACCGTCAGATTGTAACTGTGCACTGAAGACATACTATGCCTGAACACACTAATTCAAACTGACCCCAAGCTAGAAGACAAGATACATCCACAGCTCTGTTTAGACTTCAGACTTGATTGACAGAAGGTCAATCTTAGGTACTCAGTCTCATCTGAGACTACACAAACAAGAGACAGTCCACATTTCTAGAAAGTACATGATTTCTAACATTGCAAAGATGGTTGAATGTAATCACATTTGAATGACCCACTTTGTAGAGAAGTGAGTTATCTCTCTAGAGCAGCCTGGAGCTACTAAGGAAAAAAAGCACCTCAAAATAAAGTCTTTGTATGACTCCTGCTTGCTTATGTCTTAGCTTAGAATGTCATGTACAATATTATTTAGGCAATTGTAAATGCTCACATGGTGCCTAAATTTAGGCACCAAAATTAACAGTCCTGTTTCTCACAGGATGGAACAATATACAGATTCAGGTAGTTTAAAACTACAGTCTGAACCAGTAGGTATAACTAGAGAGGAGAGAACACGTGCTTGGGTATCAGTTTGTGCTCTGATGGATTTCACAAGCTGTAAGAAACAAAGAAGAAAGTAAGCAGCCATTTTGAATGAGTCTTTTTCCATCATTTTTGATTGATCATGGACGACAGGTGAAGCACCTGAGAACTGGAGGAAGGCCAATGTCACTCCAGTCTGCAAAAAGGAGGACTCAGAAAACTACAAGGTGGTCAGTCTCACCTCCACCCCTAGAAAGGTGATGGAACAACTCATCCTGAATGTCATCTTAAAACACATGAAGGAAAACATGGCTATCAGGGAGAGTCAGCATGGATTCACCATGATAGCCTTCTATAAAAGTATAACTGGCTGGCTGGATGAGGGGACAGCAGCGGATGTCACCTACATTGACTTCAGCAAGACTTTTGACACTGTCTCCCATAACATCCTCATCAGAAAGCTCAGGCAGTGTGGATTGGATGAAGGGACAGTGAGGTAGATTGGGAGCTGGCTGAANGGCTGGAGAGTTGGGCAAAGAGGAATCTCAGGAGGTTCAACAGGGACAAGTACAGAGTCCTGCACCTGGGGAGAAATAATCCAATACAGGCTGGGTCCTGCTGGAGAGCAGCTCTGCAGAGAGAGACCTGTGAGTGCTGGTTGATAATGAACTAAACATGAGCCAGCAATGTGCCATTGTGGCCAAGAAGGCCACTATGCATTGCTATCCAAAGTTCAGCTTTTTTTGCAATTCTTTGAGCACTCAAGTGGTTACTGAATTCTAGGAATCAACTTTAATTCCCTTTATATATTAAGACTGGAATTCCTTCCCCTATCATGTTTTCAGTTTCATAGATTCACTTTTGCTCAACGCCCTGTGACTATCTCATGATCTGCTCATTTCTTTGTTAATTTTTGCCTCAAAGGGACAATCTGGGCTCAAAGTGATACAAGAGTGGGAATGGCATCTATGTCATACTTGATGTGATAATAGCAGAATGAGCCAGGAAAATTGCAGGGAATTTTTTTTCACCATGACTCACATTTCTCTATGTAACCAAAAGCAACTGTCAAAAGCAGACACATATAAAGCCTTTTCAATGTATTTTTAAATCACTTGTACAGTTTTCTAAAATAAGATATTTTAGTGATATAAAGTAGTGGCAATCAATGCTCCTTAACAATAGTTTCACTTGAAAACAACAATACAGGCTAGGGGTCGAACAGTTGAAGAGCAGCTCTGCAGAGAGAGACCTGGGAGTCCTGGTTGATAATAAACTGACCATGAGCCAGCAATGTGCCCTCGTAGCCAAGAAGGCCAATGGCATCCCAGAATGCATCAAGAAGACTGTGGCCAGCAGGTCAAGGGAGGTTCTTCTCCCCCTCTGCTCTGCCCTAGTGAGGCCTCATCTGGAGTCCTGTGTCCAGTTTTGTGCTCCTCAGCTCAAGAGGGACAGGGAACTTCTGGAGAGAGTCCAGCACAGGGTCATCAAGATGATCAGGGGACTGGAACTTCTTTCATACGAGAAAAGACTGCAGGAACTGGGGCTGTTTAGTCTGGAGGAGACTGAGGGGGGGATTTTATTAACATTTACAAATATCTAAATGCTGGGTGTCGGGAGGATGGGACATCCCTTTTTTCTAAAGTAGCTAGTAGGACAAGGGGTAATGGGATGAAGCTGGAACACAAAAATGTTCCACATAAATATAAGAAAAAAACTATTTCACTGTGAGAATGACAGAGTCCTGGCACAAGCTGCCCAGAGGGGTTGTGGAGTCTCCTTCCTTGGAGGTCTTCAAGACCCACCTGGACATGTTCTTATTGGACCTGATCTAGGTGAACCTGCTTCTGCCTGGGGATTGGACTACATGATTTCTAGAGGTCCCTTCCAACCTCTAGCATTCTATGATTCTATGAAAATAACTGGATCACAAATTATATTTCTGAGGACCACAAATGGAAAGAAAATATGTGATGCTATCCTCCATTCCAGAAGTTGGGCTAGGGACAACAGGACACACTCTGAAATACAAACTGTCTTCTTAGTAAACTGAACTGCAAATAATACAAAGAAAGTCAGCAAACAGTAATATGACAAACATGTAATAAGTAAAAGAGGTGGAATCTCAAATCTCTCAATCTTTTCCTTTGGAAAGGAATTCAAGAACATAGAACCAGTTCAACATCAGCAGCCAGCTACCTGAGGAATCCATGCAATCTTCAACACCACTAGCTGTGAACTTCCAGCCAAGGATATGATGGTAGTCTTGCAAAAAGTTAATTGTTCCAAAAGGGGATTCAAAAAGAGCTTTATCTGAAATACCAAAGAAAATAAAAATGATTTAGGAGAAAAGCAATCAGACTTTTGGAACTAAAAGCCTATTAGAAAGTGATGCATACACTCCATAGACCAGATGCAATTAGCCCATAATATTTGTTTTATTATGGCCTATTCCAGCCAAATAACAAGTGCTGAGAAACCTGACATCACTGCCTACAAACCCCATAAGATTCGTCTCCTTTTGCTGAATTTTCCAGTGCTGTAAGATGCTGGTGAAACGCACTGCCAGAAAATTTGAAACAAAATCATCATTATCTAGAGAACTACAAAATGTACTGAAGGATATTGCTACCAAGTGAGGCAATAGGAACTGCTTTAAGTACAATGAGCAGAGGGTACCCAGACTTAAAATCCCTTTAAGAGTAGTTCCACTGAACTAAACTGCACTTCTCAGGGAGTAAGATACTACTTACTCTGATTAGGGATGGCAAAAGATCTACCTATCTTCTGCAAGACTTAGGAGATACAGAATATTTCTTGCAGCAAGTATCTGTGTAGTGTGACTGTATCATATGATGGAGTCTGTAGCACATTATTTATGCTCTACATACATGTCAATTGCTTTCAGTATGAAATTACTTCCTAATTCCATTAACTACACACTGTTGAGTCTTGCCTAGGGTTCCACAATGAAAACTTACCTCTTATGCAATTCATCCAGCTCATTAAGTAGTTGCTGGTTTGTTGAAGCAGGACATTGTTATCTCCCTCATACGTGCAGTTTGGATCATTGTCATTTCGGATTTCACCCAGACGATTCACTTAATAAGAAAAAGTGCACAACTTAGTATATTGCTGTACTAGGTATTAATGGAAGCTGAGGGATGAAATAATTATTCTGTGACAAAATGTGAAATTCTGTTCCTGTAGGTATAATCATTGTTACCAACAAATTAGCTTTAAAGTTCACTGTTTAGCTTATGAAAATGAATATACTGGGCCCCTCAGTTCAAGGACAGGGAGCTGCTGCAGAGAGTTCAGTACAGGGCCACCAAGATGATTAGGGGAATGAATACGATGAAAGGCGGAAGGAGTTCTGGCTCTTCATCTTGGAGGACACTGAGGGGTGACCTCATTAATGTTTACAGATATGTAAAAGGTGGGTGTCAGGAGGATGGAGCCAGGCTCTTCACAATGATGTCCAATGATAGGACAAGGTACCGAACAGAAGAGGTTCAAAAGAAATACAAGGAAGAATTTCTTCACTGTTCAGGTGAGGGAGCACTGGCACAGGCTGCCCAGAGGGGTTGTGGAGTCCTCTTGTCTGGAGACATTAAAAACCCACCTGCATGAGTTCCTGTATGACCTACTCTAGGTGGTCCTGCTCTGGCAGGGAGGTTGGACCAGATGATTTTTCGAGGTCTCTTCCAACCTTTAAGAATCTGTGACTGTGATTTTAGAAAAGTGTGGCATTCATTTTAAAAGGGGAATTTTCTTCTATCAAGTCTGCAGCTTTATTTTTGGAACTGAGACTGAATCACATGTACGGTCTATTCAAAAGCTGGTGCAGATGCTGCACTGCTTTACTTCTTTTTTTTGTCATATCAGGGACAAAATGAACTTTAAAAAGATGGATATGAGGAAAAAACCCTTAGAAAGATATTGCTAAAATTCAGATACTGTGATGCAACAGCAGTCAAGGAACATATAAACATAACCATTCCCATCCTGAGCAGTGTATACAGTAGTCTGTAACTTACTGGCAAGGTAACCATGTCCTCCACAAGCTTCTCGGCACTCCTGGGCTGCCTGCTGAGCAGTCCAGGAAGACAGTGGTTTGCTGGCAGCAGATAAGGCATGAATCTCACGTCCCAAATCAGCCTTTGTGAAAAACAAGTTCCAAGTGAGTAATAACATTTGCACAAAGTAAGTTTGAGAGTAGTTAAAGACACAGCTATGTGTACTGCCTTACAATGGAGAAAAGAGTAACTAGCAATATATACATCAAATTTTCTGAGATCTGTGTAAGGGAAAAGCATATTTTTGCTGCTACAGAAAAGAAATCTCAACCTACCATAACTTAAAAAGTGCAGCACTCTCTTTCTTATATGAGACAGCAATAATTTGTGACAGGTAATGGACACATGGGTACATCTTAGCTCAGATATGTCAGCTGCCATGGCATTGCATGGGGTAGTTCACTCAAGGGAAAGCTCCTCTGTAACGTAAACAGTCCCTCTCTCCAGTCAGAAAGGGGATACTTATAACATTTACTGACTTAACACAGTTTTTACTGATCTTTCAAGCACCAATTTTGTAAACAGTAGGAAAACTTAACTGTATTTCCTCAATTTCCAGAGAAGCCTGCATTTACACTAACTCTGTTGGCCTTCCTTTGAAAATGTGTTTGAAATTCCAGTTTCTGGAAATAGTGGGTTATAACTACCAAAGCTTGTTTAAGAGAAACTCCCTGGATGTATTTTTTTGGTTGGTTGTTTTATTTAAGATCTCCTGTAAAACAGAGAAATTTATAGGTATGACATTCTTAACATTATAAACCATAGGATTTTTTTCAATCATATTTTTTTTCTGAAAGCCACTGTTTTGTCTAAGGTTAGTGATTGCACTGGAGAATTCCAGATATTAAACATCAGATTAAAAATATCAAACAGATTCTTCTGTGGTTTTTGCAAAGAGGATACATTAAAATACCCAGCCATTTGTACACAAATTTTTCATGAACTTTTTTTCAGCTGAAAGAAGTGTATTTACATGAGATCTGAACAACACATTGCCAGCGTGTAGGCCCTAAAATATTGTCAATATTTTCAAAAGAAGCAAAATCTACATGCTATAAAAACCCCATACTGCAGTTATTTTTGTATAGAATCAGTCCTTGCACAGAGAGACAGATCAAACTATTTCCTTTGTAAAGAAGTGACTTCTAATGGTCTGATTGTGGATGAGAAATTCAGCATTAACACTAAAAAGTCTTTACTTTTTTTCTCCAAAAATATTTATCCTAATGCATGGTTATGAATGGCAAACTCAAGCCAGACTCAGAGTTTGTGGAGGGATTAATAGTATCATTTCAGAAAGCCTTTGATAGATGGTCCCTGCAGTATCCTTTAACACAGTTATAAGTGTAATTTGCAATATCGTCATACATTTATGATAAACAATTCTGCAAAGGAACATAACCTTAAATTCCATAGAAATAAAAAGATCTTTAACCACTCCATTAAAACTAATTTGGATGCTTTTCTGAATGCAGTTTAAAGAATTACTTTTCATTTCCCATATTTCTGAGTCATTGTTCTATCATTCACAATTTTAAGACGGCTTAAGATTTCTGACTAGATCCTTTATTTAACAATTTCCAGCTTCTTATAGTAAGAACTCATAACTCACCTGTCTCTGACTCTTTTGCTTTGTCAATAAGCCTGCATAAAATTCTACAAAGTTCTCAAACAGGGTTTTGGAGAAATAATCTAAGGCATATGCAGCAGCCAGATAAGGAAGAAGACGCCATTGCTAGAACAAAAATGAAATAGTTTAGATCACAGATTGATAGGTATTCTTTATGGTTACATATATGTAATTATACAGTAATACTGAAGCACTCCTTTCATTTTTACTTTTTTCAAATTGGAAACTCTTTTATGAAGAAGAAAACAAGAACCATCTATAAATATATTTAACTTCTCTATATGCAGGTTACAGTTACGTTACTCTAGTTCACGCATTTGATGAATTTCTGATACACATTCTGTTAAACCAGTGTGAAAGTTCACCAAAGCTTTTGGAACTAATGGCATATTTTTATCCTGCATTTATAGGATGTCTGGCATGCCAGGGCCAGTCACGATTCATACGTTTTTTCAGTACCAACATGACACAGCTTGTAACTATTTCACTTGCTTGTTCAAGGCTGAACCTATGTTAGTGCTGGTTGTGTTCTGTGAAAAAACAACCCCACATGGCTGGAAAGCACAGAAAAAAGCATCTATGCTGCTTCATGCAACTCAGCTCATGAAGGAAAGGAGAAACTGCTTCAGGAAGCTTTTGTAGTAGAGTGAGAATGAGAGGTTCGGCAAAGAGAGTCTACAGCATGAGCCAAAAACGAGCAAAATTGAGACTCAAAGATTACTCGGAGGAAATGGAAAGAAGGCAGTTTGGGCCAGCTGGTAGAAGCTCATGAAATCTTTCAAAGTTGTAAGCCTAAGTACAAACCTGTAAAATAGCACCCACTTTGCAGGGCCAAACTGTCTTCTTATAACTGACCTTTCTCATTCAGCAGATCTTAGTTTCACTTGTTTGAATTATCCTGCATAATTTTGGTTCTATTTTTTCAGAGCAAAAGGTACTTATGCAGAATAACAATGGTTATTTTCCTCTCAAAATTAGTGTTAGTTTGAGACTTCACCACAATGAATGTCATTTATTTCTTTACTTTTAAAGAGAAAAAGGATAAAAAAGAGGAAATAGCATAGCAGTAAAAGAGGCACTGACATTTTTAAACAAGTGCTCCTCTGCTTCCGCAGTAATTTCACACATGTATAGAACACAACTTTCCTCTGAAAGGGCTACTATTTTAGAAGACAAACATTTCTGGATACTTTAGAGAAATAGGAATATTTTGGGTTTTACTATTCCAAGAACCTGACTATGCCAGGAGAAGTGTAATAAGGTATGAAGTCGCAATGAACCTCTCCAGATGCACTAGAATGACACCTCAGATGACAGACAACCTTAATTTCATTAACTTCAGCATTGTTATTTGGATCTGCAGTAGCTCTGAATCTGAGTTTCATTAAATAAAAGTCTGTAGCTCTGAATTCCAAAGTATTTACCTGTGTTTGGTATTCAAGAACGGGTATTTCTTCTTCATCAGTTGGTCCAAACTGATGGCGAGCTGCTGAGAAGCGAATGGCTATCGATAAGGCAAGCTTTAAATTGGTCATGGAAATTGCTGTGATTAGAATTCTGCCAGTGGACAAGGATCCCAGTGATGCACTGAAACGCTCTTTAGCATCCTGAATGAATAAAAGGCACAGACTGAATAGTGAAGTTAACATTTTATTTACTTACCCTGTAAAAAGACAACTCTGGTAGCATGATCAGAAGCCTAAAGGACTTGGAAGATGGAGGGGTGGGTAAGTGTTTTAAGATTTGGTTCTATTTCTCATCTCCCTGTTCTGATGGTTCATTAATAATCAAACCCTTTTCTCTCTGTTTTGCCCAGGACGCCAATTGCTGAATGATCTCCCCGTCCTTAACTTGACACACAAACTTCTCATTATATTTCTCTCTCCTCTGTTCAGTTTAGGAGGGGGAGTGATAAAATGACTTGGTGGGCACATAGCACTCAGCCAGGGCTAAACCATCACATTTCTCTAAACTATTTTGGGATCAGTAGAGTAGTGCAAAGAGAACAAAGTCAGTAAAGTTAGTAAGGTGAGTGGAGACATCTCTTAAAGGCAATTAAAATCCCAGCATTCTGACTATTTCATGTGAAATTGTAAACAGCCTTATTTAAGTGCAGGTCTCTAGTACTTCCCAACTTATGAGTCCCACGCTCTATCTCTTAACCTACTTACATCTTTGTATATTTAAGGAACTGTGTTAATGAAACAAAACCTTGATTCATACCTTGATTGAACTTGAGTACTTCCCCTCAGCTGTGACATCTCCAGCTATATTCAGTATGTTTTCCTTAGGTATCCTGACATTATGGAACATGGCAAATCTGTTTAAACAAATGCACAAGCAATATAAAATCTACCTTGACACAGTTCGAGGTGTCTACGTTACATGAAAAAGGCCACAACAAAGATAGGATTGCACAATAATCTCAGGCATACCAGTGAACTGAAAACAGTAATTTTAGGAGAGTATGCCTGGGAGAACAGAGTATTATCTGTTAAAACTCTTCAGTTTGTATTTAAAAATAAATTTTCTTTTAAAAGATGCTTTCGAAACCAAAACAAATGCCTCATTGACTCTATGAGACCAGCTCAGTAGCTTTGTAAGGAAAGAAGTAAACAACTAACGGAAGGATGAGCAATCTATTCTGTTTGAGAGGAGTGAGAGCGAAAGTTACTTAGTAGAGACATTATACAGAAGTAGTTGGACAGACACAGAAGCCTGAATATAATTCTCAATCTGCATGATTTTAGGTAAGTTACCTAGCTTGAGATCTCAAATATTAAAAAGCTTGGGAAGTCGAACAACTTTCTTCTGCTTAGAACTTGACTGAGCCATTCTGACTCCCAATAATTCCCTGTCACAAACAATTCTGTTGAGCCACATAATTTACTGAGGTGTTGTTCAGTCTAGTATGGAGAATGCTTTGGGATAGAGACATTATATATTTTTATGAGTCTAAAATATAGATCTGCGAGGATGATTTATGTTATTGCAATACAAACAAGGACATAACTAAAATAGTGCCCTGAGTGGGACCTGAATGGAGAATTTTCCTTTGTTCAAAATCAAATAAAGATTTCTGTTCCCTTGAATGTGACATTTTAAAAAGGAAGAGCAAGCTGACCTCTTGTAAATTGTAGTCCCCTAGCAGCAATAAAAAAAGGAAGCTGTTAGAATAGGCAGAATATCCTCAGCATTCATGTTCTTCAGGAGAAAGTATATTAACAGTTTCACCCAAATGGGCAATATAACTTGGCACAGCAACAGTATTATCAGCTCTGCTCACGAGTATCTCAGTATCTAATAGCACTTCAGAAGCTGTATTTGTAATCAAAGCAAATTCCTTTTTCCTGCCAATACAGGCTGATATTTTTAATAGGGCTCACAAGAGACAGTTCTTCCACATTAATAAATTACCTAAGGGTTGCATTGCTGCATGTCCTTTAAAATTATGAGTTGTTTCCAAGGAAACATATCTGCATACTGAATTTATTCAGCCATAGAGATACACAGTATTTTTGGACTTAGCCATGGAGAAAACCATGCTATCCTAACCAAAAATCTGCTGCTTACTGGCCTTAACCATGATAAGAAACATTCTGTTAAGTGCCAGCTTCAGTAAAACAACACTACTTTCCAAGAGAAGAAAAATACAGAATTTCCAAAACTCTCATTTCTATCTTTATAATTTTTTTTTTAATCACTGAAAATAAATAATTCAGAAAAGGATCTTTTGGTTCAATTCATTTTCTCTCTACCTATATCCCAAATAAAATCCTTATCCAATTACAACTCTACAGAAACTCCAATATTTTTAATGAATGGCATATATAATAAACAGAATTTAAGCCTGTAAATTACTATTACTCATTAATTACAGGAAAGTGTGCATGGCAAGGTTTAGGTCCTCAGTTTAGCACTCTCTTTTCCTAGTTACTACACATCTACATAACTACAAGAAGGTGCTTCATCCTAGGAGCTTAAAATCCAAACATAAGGCAAGAAGCTACAAATGTGTCCAAACAAATAGTGAGGCAGACACTAACTACTGAAGAACACGTTCTTGATGTGTTACCTGCCAGTCATAGCACATCAGTAACTAAGCACGTGTACTTTTTATCAGTTGTTAGAGTAAATGAGAATTTTAAGGAAAAATCTGAGTGATGAAGGTAAGGGAGCTTCATGAGTGTTTATAAAGGATCTCTCCCAAGTTGGAAAAATGAATGGGAAATAAAATTAAATATTATTTTTAAAAGCTACAGAGAGATGATATGATTTTGAGGGCACAGATTAGCAAGAAATTTCAAATAGTTCCTGCTCTTAGACCTTATCTTTGCGAATGCATGTTTGAAGC
The DNA here is from genome assembly GCA_013401255.1 of Urocolius indicus. Lineage (NCBI taxonomy): Eukaryota > Metazoa > Chordata > Aves > Coliiformes > Coliidae > Urocolius > Urocolius indicus. The sequence continues at coordinate 62,610 of WBNH01003609.1, read as the reverse complement.
ATGTTTAGTCCTGTGTGTGATGAACAGTAAGATCTGCTGTAGTAATGGCAGTCAACAGGATGGCAAATTGTCCTTTTGGGTTTCACAGTGTAGTGATGAGTTCAATTAATTCAGCAAAGCAGTGCAGTTGTAGCAAATTACTTACATTGAGATGTGCTTGAAACTCTAAAAAGCAAATTCAAATCTACTAATATATTAATCCATATGCTATTAACCTACTTTTAGGAAATTCGAGTCTACTAATATTGAACAAGTGGCAGACATGTGCCAAAGAAAACAGCTCCCAAAATTACCTAAACACTTTTAGCTACTTTCACCTCTTATGATGCAATTCCAAATAGTTAAAACTAGAGTAACTCCTGCTGAAAAGTTAAAAATCTTGTAGAAAGTTTTATTATAATCTGTCCAACAAAGTAGCTAATTCTGTACCATATAAAAGGTTACCTAGAATTATTTTGATTAAAACCCACATCTAAATGATGGGTGTTGGGAGGTTAGGGCATCTCTTTTTTTCTGTTGTAGCTAGTAACAGGACAAGGGGTAATGGGATGAAGCTGGAACACAAAATGTTCCATTTAAATATAAGAAAAAACAATTTCACTGTGAAGGTGAGGGAGCTCTGGCACAGGCTGCCCAGGAAGCGTATGGAGTCTCCTTCCTTGGAGGTCTTCAAGACCTGCCTGGACATGTTCCTATGCTACCTGATCTAGATGGACCTGCTTCTGCAGTGGGGTTGGACTAGATTATCTCTAAAGGTCCCTTCCAACCTCTACCATTCTATGATTCTATGATTTTTCACAGCTAGTGAACCAGAATACTTCATTTCCAATCACTAACAATCTATTTTCTGAAAATGAGTTCAAACAAGTTTTTGAAAGTTTTTTCCTTGATATTGTCCATTACAGATACATTACTTCTTTTTCTGTATGCTGTTATCAAAACAAACACATGTAATACTGCAAAAACTTTAGGAGAGAGACAGAACTAGTAACTAAAAATCACATAGAAAATTCTTAAGCATAAAGGTATCATATATATTGCCTAAAAGCATCAGTATTGAAAACAAAAGCAGAACCTTACAGGACCTGGGAGCTACGTGACGTTGTGAGATCATTGTCACTTTCTGTTACACTCCTTCTCCAAGAACTTTGCCATTTGAAATTGTTAGACAAGCTGGCCAACTAGAACTTTATATCAGCTTAAAAATAAGTAGTAAGATTTAATGAAGTCAACAATCACATTTCTAACAGTTACTAGCCTAGAAAGCATAGTGAATAGACGAGGAGCACATCTGTCAATGCATTTAGGGGAAAAACCTCCTTAAAGAATTGAAGAAATATCTTACAGTAATGGAACTGTATACACAGTTATAGTGATATCATGCACCAGCAAGTCTGGAAAATGGCTCAGTTTCACATGTGATGACAAGTCCATAGGTTTGAAAGCTCTCCTACTCAGTGCCTCTTCTACACAGAAAACAGGATAACTGAGAAAAAGATCACTCACCAAGACAGGCGGATAGCTGTCACTTTAAGTATACATTGTAGGCCTCTATAGCAACATGCAATTTTGCATCACCTAGCCTGTATAAAGATTACTGTATCACTTAGATCTCTACTGAGATTAGCTGAGCAGAGTGAAGCTCAATCCCAATAGCAGCATTTATTGTTTGGGTTCTTTGGCTGGTAGTTCAGGAGACATTTCAAGCGAAGTTAATCTTACTGACTTTAAATCATACCATAGTAATTCATTTGGTGTGCAGTAATGCTGAGAAAAAAGGAGCAGCTGGAAAAGCTACAAGGTCTTTTTGCCAGGACTAAATTAATAGGCTGTTACCTATAGTACAAATAGCTCCAATACATTTTAGTGAATTTCAGACTCACTAAAATGCCTTTCCTGACAGCTTTCACTATTGACTATGTTGTAGATGGTGCAGTGACAGTTCCTTTAAGCCTTCCAGCAAGAAAGAGAAAGCAGGTGAATGGCACTGGAAGGCTGTGAGTCAAGTGATCTCATGGCGTTTTATGGGATACAAGAAACCTTGGGAAGAGTAACACTTTAGAGGTTTGGTGAAAAACTTGCAGAAGGACAGAAACTAGCCACATACTCCAGATGAAATTCACAGAAACGATACAGTTGAGAAGAGTCTGAGAGAAGCTGGGGAAAACTGTACGGCAGTATTTCAGCTCCAGTTTCTCCAATCAAGGCTCTAATCTAAGAAGGCAGCTCTGTAACAGTAATACTCAATAGCAACAATAAAACAATATAACATCTTATAGTGTTCCTCCTCTTTTAACAGACCTTATGGACACACACAGACCCACTCACCCTAACGTTCTTATAGTCTAAGTGCCAGACTTGAAAGGAGTTCTGGATGTGCAGACTCCTGCAACTGTTGATAGCTGACAATGCTCTGCTAATGAAGAAAAAAGGCTCTTTGACATTCACTGCAGATGTGAGGCTGTATTTTTGTGGGTGATAAAACAAATGTGTGATCAGATCTGAATCTACCTTTCCCCATTAGCATCACCAAGTACCTGTCAATGTGAACTGGCTATGGTTACACAGTTTTGAGGTACTTGTGAGTGACAACGATGGGATAAGGCAGCACTGTTTAGCGGTGTGACTTCATCTCAGCAATGTGCACAGCGCCGTATGTACTCATACAGTGACTAACCTTGACTGTGGAAACTAAGTAGAAAGGGAAAACCAGGGAATTATCAAAGATTCTACTGAAAAAAGCACTGTTTTGACTTGAATTCCAAATAAGCAAGTTGTGTCTTGAAAAACATTTGGTTTAACTGTGGAAGTGGCATTGTTCACAAGGACTGAAGGTACTCCATTCAGATAATGTAAGTACAGGTACAAGCCTTTTTAAACATCTATTTTATAGTTGCTTCATTACTATTGCAATTGTTTGTGACTCTGGTAAGAGGCTGCAAGGCAATAAAAACATTAAACAAGCATAAACCTGTTTATTTGAGAAAAGGAACTGATTTCTACACTTGTTTTCTTCTTCACATCCTTGTACTGTTCCCTTCCCTGTACTGGAACAGCCTCTTCTGTGTCCTTGCAGTGAACCAGACCTGACTAATGATCTGGATGAAGATAGCCAAATTTTGAGGGTTTTTTTGTCAACCTAGTTTTCAGGCAGCTGCAGATCCCTATTTGAGTCTCCTATGAAGCTACACAAATGTTTGTTGCAGCATAAAATGAAAGACAGTGAGAAGCTGAGCATGGAAATTATCTTCACCAAACTACTGCTTCAGATTACAAGATGAAGCTCCAAGAGACTATTTAGGCTTCAACCATGAATTACAGCTCCTATCTTCCTGGTGAAATAACTGCAAGCATTGCAAAATCTAAATAAGAGTTAAAAGGATAAATACTAGGAGACAAAAACCCTTTGAAGGACTAGACTTTCATCTGTTCTACCCTTAAACTAGCAGTGGCAGAATCTTAATGTATTGTTGTCAGTGATGCTGGAGTAGTAACGAAGGGGAAAAAGAAAAGAATTAACCATTTGAAAGTCATCTGTAAAGGCTTGGAAGTTGTGTGATGCATGCCATCTCTGTCAATACACAAGGAGGGTTGTACTGAGGGCTTTCCACACCTCTTTCCAGGAGGGATTCTTTTAAAACCATTTACTGCTTCTCTGCCCAATAAATCCCCTCTACCCATTTCCTCTTGGGTGTCTGGGCTTTTTCTTCAGTATTCAGAAAACTGAATCTGGCTTTAGTGATTGCTAGAGAACCCAAATGTCTCAGCATGTTGTGTGTCTGGAGGGATTGATCATATTTTAATTGTACATAGAAGGTTGTGAACAGCTAATAAAAAAATTTAGCTTTTCAAAGTCCATCACCATAATTACCTCCAGGTAACAATTCTTCTTCCCCCAGAAAGATCGTTTTCTCTCCCAAAACCAGTTCTGTTAAATAACTTTCTGTCTGGCAGTGGTTTCCTGTATCTTTGATACCTTAATTTCACAAGTTTTTCCCTTATCATAGTTTTTTTCTGCTCAGCTGTGTTCACATTATCAGTGGATACAGCTGAATGAGTTCAGAGGATGTTTTACAAAGACAGGTGTGTTAAGCTTCACTTCAGAAACACAATTGCAATTGATTGTAAAACTCTTCCCCTGTGCGGATATAGTTGAGCATTATTTCTATTTCTGGAGAGGAAATAGCAGCAGTTTGCTGCTAGTTACAACTGAACATGAAATTGGTTCACCACCAATTCAGTGGTAATCATTTACTGACATGCACTGCAGTAATGAGTAATTTTGGTAATGTTACATATGCTTGGGCAGACAAAATATCTCCCACAAAACAAAGGGAAGAAATAGAAATGCACAGCAGCACCTACTCAAGTTCTCGCTTTATGTCTCTATGCCTGATGTTCATTTTATTGAAAAGGCCTTGGATTCCAAACAGTCAGAGTCTTTTCAGTGGCTGTCCTTTTCCTCAGCTACTTCCATTTTGAGACCTCAGTGAAAAGCACATTTCAAAGGCTGCCAGAGCACTAGCAACAGGTGGACATTTTAATATCATAAAAATAAAGACTGAAGCACTTGCATCCCCTGGTGGCAACCTGAGTCACTTTTTGGAAACAAAACCACTCTAAAGTCTCCATAAGAAAAGCTGGAGTTCCATTTTTAATCATTAATTTATTGACTATACATATTGTTGTAAAAAGTAGAGAGAAAGTAAATGATTTAAAAATATTCTGAAATGATTTTGTCTTTGTCAGGGTAGCTGAAGTTACAATGACTTGCAAGCCATGAGAATTATTTGGAAAGACAGAAGGAACAGGCTAGTCTGTTGGATTTAAACTGCAAAAATTCCCTCCCTGAAAACATTATACCCTGCATTACCAGGAAACCAACCTTCAGCCAAACAACCCTAGATTAATTGTTTTCTAAAACCAGATGGACAACTATAATCATCTACTCTGTTCTCTTACATAAAGTAAATCAATGGCATTTTCCAAAGAACTTCTGAGATTTCTTCCCCATTAGTGTTCAAGACTGTAGCTCTCTGTACCCATATTGAAAATTAGTAGCGTAAACTTCTTCAAGTGCAGGAACAAAATCTGCCATTTTTGCCAAAGATGTCTGACTCTGATCTTCACTCTGACCATTTATCCTGAGTGTAACTATATAGAAATACATCTGATTCACTGTCTATGGTAGTTGAACCAGATGTCATACATACATTCAAAAGTCTGGTAAAGCATGCAGTAGAGACTAACACTTGTAGTCACAGCATAACTGAATGTTTTCTTGTCACCACAGATAATAGGCTTCCTCGGTGCAGGCTGTGCTGTCTCTGGGATAAACCAGGATGTAAGATCGTTGAACTGCTTAGAACACCTTGACAGGGGCGTGTTTGGTGACCCCGCATGAAACGTCTCCCCATGAACCTTGGCATTTTGCAACCAACAGTCCATCTTCTGGAGTGGCACAGCTTGTTCTCTCTGCAAACAAATGCAGAGCTATGAAGCTTCCACCTCTCCAGTCCCCATATGTATCTGAGAAGCAATGTTTACATGTCCTGACCCTTTTGACAGCTCAGTGTGAGCAGGAAGGTTGCAACGCAAAAAATTCTTCTCTGGTTCTTGTGAACACTGTTGGCATCAAGCCTCAGACCTCTCCAAAGAAAATACCTGAGGCAGATCACAGGCTCCTACAGTTTTCAGCTGAATGAAGAGTATCTAAGGGTGTCCTCATCCCTCTATCTTAATCTGCAGGTGCTATGCTTATCTAGCATAGGGACTGTCTAAATCCATACTTAGGAGATCTAGATCCACGATCAGGGCTCCTCAGGCAATACTGTTGGCAGAAAACAATTATATTTTTTAAAGCAGCATATGCAAAGCAGATTAAAATGCCTTGCAATTGCTTTAAATGACAGGTGATGTTATAACAAAGATAAGGGACTCCATCTGACGTAATGATAAGAAGTCATTGGTGTCTCTTATTAACAGAGTATTCTGTGGATTATCACTCCAGATTATTACTGATATTTTAAGAGATGCTCTATTTTCCCCCCAAGTAGATCAAAGGATAAATGGATTTTGAAATTATACACATTTTGATGTTATGTTACAAGCACATTACTTTCCTTCCTTGCATTACACCTAATGCTACGTTGCAAATTAAGCATGAACAGCAGAGTTTGAACATTTCTACAGCAACATGAAGCTGAATTACATTTAGATCACTCAGGCCCGTGTCGCTGTGCCATCTGGTGGCTATTATTTTGTAATGCAGATGCAGGCAAAAAACCCCACCAAAATCCAATATCCCTCCTTTTCCAGGCCTTTTCTCACATTTCTCCTCTATGAAACTTTATTTTCCGATTTTATTTTTTGTTTGTTTTTTTTTCTATGTCTTCAGGTAACAGAACACCCATGAGAATGTGCTACATAAACATAAAAGTCAGTGCTATTTGGGGATTGGACTAGATGATCTCTAAAGGTCCCAGTCAATCCCTCCCACTCAATGATGCTATGACCCATTCGGGCTCCCCAGCTCAAGAGGGACAGAGAACTTCTGGAGAGAGTCCAGCACAGGGCCAACCAAGATGATCAGGGGACTGGAGCATCTTCCTTATGAGGAAAGACTGTGGGAACTGGAGCTGTTTAGTCTAGAGAAGAAGAGACTGAGCGGGGAATCTAATGAATATTTACAAATATCTAAATGGTGGGTGTCAGGAGGTTGGGACATCCTTTTTTTCTATTGTATCTAGCAACAGGACAAGGGATAATCTTCCTTTGAGGTATTCAAGACCCCCCTGGACATGTTCCTGTGTGACCTGATCTAGGTGGACCTGTTTCTGCAGGGGGATTGGACTAGATAAACTCTAAATGTCCCTTCCACCCCCTACCATTCCATGATTCTATGACTCTACTTTTGACACTACAGACTGTTTGGGATATCAGGAGCAGACTGGTACAGACAAGAAAATACAGAACACCTATGGCCTTCTGCAAAGCCAGTCAAAGCCACCACATCTGAAAGCAGGATAGTTTAGAATGTCTGTGCTTTGTCTGCTGCAATAGCATACTATGAAGTATAATGCATGTATCTGTAATGAACAGAATCAACAGAAACAGGTAAATTTGAGGCATAAAGAAGTGACTCCATCCTTTCTTATCATTTTAGGTCTTTGTCTTTACACAGAGGGGTTTAAATCAGAATTTTTACATAGTGGCTGTTGATGAGGGCACAGCAGTAAAACTGACTGAAGTGACTAAATCTTTGTTAAGGTCATGAAGCTCTGTGCTCACACAGGAGCATATTTGCACCACTACAGTGTTATATCATGTAGAAAGTTTCCTCCTTCAAATGGACTGACTTACCCATTATCCAACCCATTCTGCCCAAGCTTCTTTCCTATGTCCCCTACCATCACACCTGGCATTGGCAGGAGAGTTTTTGTATCTCGAATCTGCATAGAAGTGGAATGAAACACTGTTTCAGTTGTAGAACAATGAAAGTTACTGGTTGAACTTTTTAAACAGTAAAAATATTCCCAAGTTGTATTGTTATTAAGGCTAAAGAAAGCTGTTTGTTTTTTTTTTTTCAAGCACATAATCCTGGATATAACTTGTACTTGCATATCCTCTCATTCAGGACATAGATCCCTTACTGAAAATTACTTTGGCAATAGGACTCTAATTACATCATTGTTAAATATGTCTCAACACTGATGACTTGCTGTCATCAGACTAGCCTTAAAACCCTCTTCAGGTGTACACAGACAGCAGGAACTAATGGAACTTTTATTTAACAATCAGTGATAAGATATTCCCCAATTTTGTGATAAATTCTATTCAGTCTTCAATTAGTTAATTTTACTATGTATAATTTCTCTACTACATTGCCCTGTTTTTTTTTTTACAGAAAACTGACAGAATAAAACTGGTTGCACAACTACCACAAAATCAGTGGACATCAAAAGACATTATACTTGTTATAATCTCAATAAATGTTGAAAGCATTAATTAAACAATCTGCTAGTCAGATACAAATAACACCATTACAGGAAATCTTTCATTTGAACCAATTTGAAAAACAGGTAACAATATTTCTACCCTACCTGTACAATAAAAGAATGTAATCCCTGGCACTGTCCATCAGGAGTGTAGAGCTGGGCATAGACAACTGCATGAGTGGCATGTTTCCCCATATTACCAACCCAGAATTTTGCAGCTTCAAAGTCAGGAGTATTGATGATAAATTCCTGTAGCCAGGAAAGAAATGAGCAAATGATATAAATAATAGAAATCAACACTCAGCTATTTTTTTTTCCATGGCCATGCTCATGTTTTGAAAACATCCATTAACTGCAGGGTTTAATTCTGTACTCCATTCCAACAGCTGAAATGTCTCCTACTGTGCTCAACTCTGGAGAGAATACATGTAGCTAGGAAAAAGCTGTGTGCTAAAAAAGGTCATTACTTCATTGTAAAGCATGAAATTCAGCCTTTTAATTTCCCAGTTAAACAGTTAAAAAAAAATCAAAGTAAAACAAAGTGATGGACTCAGAGGTATTTCCTAGATCATAGGTTAAGGTGAGCTGTGAGTCCACATGAGGGACAGGCTGTTTCAGATGGGAGGGTTGAAACTTACGCAGTTTAGTGTAGAAAGCACTGATTGACAAGTGTGAGAGGCAACACCCTTCCTGGTTTGGACAACTGAGGGACCACCAGTAGTGGGAATTCTCAAAAATACATGTATCCTGAAATTTAGACATGGCTTCAGCATTCAGAGTTTTAGATTTCAAACAGTGTTTTTTCTGGATGTCAAAGAAATCTGAACTCAGAGCTTCATTAATTTAACAAAGATTTAGTCATTTTAGTCACTTTTACTGCAGTGCACTCAGCACCAGCATAAAGCATAACTTTTTTAAATGGAATCTTCCCTGCTGCCAAACTCACAAGGTTCGTTGTTTTGTGGTTTGTTTTTTTTTTTTTTCTTTTCTGGAAAGGGATCTGATCATCCATGTTGCAAACAATGAATTGCTTGTATACGAAAAAATGCAGACAGGAATGTTGTCTAACTGAAGAATATAAATCTTGAGCTTTAAATCTCTGATACTCATTTCCCATTGTTTTGAAGCCCACTTCATGATGTACAGATACAAGTGACAGTAATAGCACCCAGTTCTGTACATTACAGTGCAATTAAGTGCCACAGTCTTTGTGGGAGATGATAAGCATACCTTCTTGAGACATTCAATAACACATTTTAAATTCAACTTGGCATAAACCAAGCATGTACATGACAGAGAAGAAGTTCTATCCGCTTCCTCTCAACTTCTATTTTCTTTTCCCTTACTGTAAAACTATAATGAGTTCTATTAATTTAGTGTAAAAAACACATTAGGAAAATCAATTTATTTCTGGAGCAGTTCAGAAAACAAATTATGAAAAGCAAGCAGTGTTCTAATGGAAAAAAATATATTTTTTTTTCCTTTCAGTCTCTTCAATATTCTTGTTATCTCTTTTTCTGATTCTCAGGAAATAATTGTCTTATCTTTAAATATGCAAGCTTTATTTATAAGACAATTTAATTTGTATGTCCAACTCCTCCTTCAGAGACACAACAAAGAAGAAGGATGCTATCCTTACTTTAGAGCACAACTGAAGCTACATTAACCACTTGTACAAAAAAACAGAAATTTATGGATTTGTTTTAAATATTCATATACAATAGAGAACCATTTCACATTTTTGTATTTTGTTCTGCTGGAATGGAATCACTTTCCTCTTTTAAGATGAAATAAAAGATAAAATAAAAGAATACTTTTTAGTATTCTGAGTATTAAATGCACTCATTTACAGCCATCAAAAATACTAATACAGAAGACTTTTTGTTACAATAACACTGGAAAGTTCTCACGGAACATGCTTATCTGTTGAAATCCCCACTTTCACCCTTAACTGGATTTTTTGCAGGAATCAATTTCTTTCTCTTGAAAATAAATGAAGAGGAGAGAGAACTGTCTCTGAATGGAAGCAACCACAGAACACGAAGTGTGATATGCTTGTGTTTTGGTTTCCAGGGCTCGCCAAAAACACTCTTTTAATTCCCTCACCCTCCAATTTAAGTATCTGACTTTTTTTTTTTTTTGCATTTGGAGTTGAACTTGATTCTTCCATGAAAAGGATTTCTTTTCAAAGAAATCCTGAATCATTCGTCGAATTATTCTGTCCTGTTAGCAAATAACAGAGTTTAGGAGGTCAGACGTCAATGTTGTGCATTAAGGACTGACCTGAGTGTTATGATCAAATGTGGCAGTAGTCCGTATGCCCTTGGTATTAGTTCCATGGCTGAGTTCAGTCAGAGCAAAACATCCAAAAATCTAAATAAGGAGATACAAGGCACAGTTCAAGACTACTTAATTACAGCAATTTAAATGGCAAGATGTTAGAATATTTGCAAACACAGCTATTGGAAAGAAAAACGCAATCACAAGAAACCAGTCAAATGCAACCCTGAGGGTAGCACGTCATGCCTGCAGTAGGGTAACTGCTAATATTTGCCTTTGCTGACAGTTGACTCATTCGGGCAAGTACAAATTATTACATCCACTGACTAAGTTTTCTGCTGTCTGGATTGAAGGAACTGTCACATGGTGAAAATCACCAAGTCTGCTTGCATTACAAGCTGTTCTGGGAACTCTTTAAGTCAGGAGAAAAACAGAATGAGGTTGCTTTATTTCCAAAATTGCAAACAGCTTACATTATTCAAGGGGATAAATCTACATCGGATCAATGTATGCACAAACTTGGTTCTCAGCAACATTTGAGAACACTGCCTGCTTGAGTTTACACTGAAATATGCATGGAACCTCCTTCCTTGGATGTCTTCAAGACCTGCCTGAACATGTTCCGGTGTGACCTGATCTAGGTGGGGCCTGCAGGGGAGTTGGACTAGATGATCTCTAAAGGTCCCTTCCAATCCCTACCATTCAATGATACTATGCTGGAATCTTTTACCCTATACTGGTGTGACCTGTAGCACATATTCTTCAGTAGCACACATTTGAAAACCAAGTGAGAATAAAATGTAAATAAATAAAACTGAAGGCTCAGGCAAAATTACTTTGACAAACACACTCAGGTTTTTGTGTAAACTGAGAGGGGGTATCAAATCAGAACTATGTAGCAATATATTCCTGTTTATGGCCAGACAGAAACACATAATACCAGAAAATTAAATAAGTCGAGAATGTGAATAGTTGGCAAAAAAAAAAAAAAATAGTATGATAAAAAAAATAAGCATGAAGCTCAGTTTGGTTGTGCTCATATCTTACAAAATCAAAGAGAGTCAGGCTAGACAGTGAATGTTGCCCACGCAGCATAGACAGAAGCTGTTTAGGATTGGCTCTTTCTATATCACACCAGTAGGCTGTATTTATTCTGCAGGGCACTTCGTCCTGAGCCTCCACTGGCCTCCATGTAGCATTTCTGTAGCATTAAGAAATCATTACATTCCATTCATAGCATCAGAATGGAGTGTTTATAGCATCATGGCAAGGATATGTGTTGCACAGTATATGATATAGATGTGGGAGGTAGGAGTGCCTGAGCATGCAAAACTTGCTAGGATATATTCTTAAAACAACTGTGGATGGAGACAAATCTAGAATCTAGATTGTCTTTTGGGAGAAAAGTCCAAACTTTATCTGCATGTTAACTTCAATAGTCTGAAATAGATCAAGGAGGTGGCATAATAACTAGCAGTGAGGATAGTCAGGGTTCAGTGCTTCAATTTGCTCCTTGGACTTTTGTTAAACTATTTAAAGGATCTAGGTAAATCCTGAGATCAGAAATAACATAAGGGTGCAAGAAGTGCCAATGGTTCTGATGGGGCCCACTTCTCGTAATTTATTAAAAGAAATAAATTACCTTCATGCTATAAACCTGTTCTGCATAGTCTGCAAACCTCTTAGACGCACTCAAAATTGCACCTGCAAATACCTGGGAAAACAGAGAATTATGAATGCAATCAGTGACCCCATGACAGAAAGCACAAATTGCACATGCACAGTAATTTCTAGTAGTGACATCTGTTAAAGAGACCAGGGAAAGTAGGCTGTGCAGCAAACTACCACTTGGACTACGGCTGGAAGAAGTAAGTCAGGATTTGAGGTAAGCCAAGGCCTCTCTATAGAGGACTGAAATTTTCACAGGTCTAATCAGTTCAAGTCTTCACTGTGAATTCTTAAAAATGCTTAATGAGCTCGTTTTCCACATGTTCATACTGATGTACCCTTGAGTAAAGTAAAACTTAAAGACTATTCTACTTTTGTTTACTGCAAATGGATTTGGAAATGAGGGCAGCTGCTTCAAGATCAGACAAGAACATTGCTTTTAAAAGTATCTTCTAGTTTTTCTAGATACACATTCACATAACAGAACTATAATTCCCAGATCCTGCCCTGCTATGTGAGTAGTAATATTATTTGACCAGCTATATCAAATATTCTTTCTGAGAGACTCATCTAGGGAACAATTGATGAACAGAATCCCAGCCACCAACAGCAGTGAGAAACTTTACACTCATTTCTGTTCCTTCTGGATTCTGCTCTGAATCAGCACATCAAGGATGAGGCAAGGAAAGTTCTGATACCTGTATCTATAGCAAAGACATAGCCACAAAAACACCCTAAGAGAGCAGGCAGAGGAGTGGAAAAGGAAAGCGGAACTGTAGACATCAAAATACCTTTCTGTAGCTCTGTCTATACTGCTCCACCTTTACTTTCCAGTTGAGATTCCAGTGGAGACCAGGTTTCATGATAAAGATCTACTAACTTTATCCCACAGCTCTAAGCAGTTAAAATTAGTTTCATTTTTGAAAGCAAAAGCACCATAAAAACATATAGCTTTAACAAAATTGGCAGAAAGCAATGTAATTACAGTATTACAAGACACTTAAACTCAAATATACCTTTTGAACTGTACTTACACCACAATGTAAGAAATACTGGAGACATGGAGACCAATCGTACATCCCCATACAGATCACCATATTAAATAACTTCAATGGGTTCTCTAAGATGTCTTGCTGAGTAAGAAAATCATACTCAAAGAACTTTTTACAGCGCAAGAATGTCAGCTCCTGGTATTTCTCACGGCACAAATCTTCCCCAGGATGATGTGCAAACAAGGGATCACTTTCCAGAGTAGAGAAGATTCTGTTCTTCAGGAGGAAAAAACTGACATGAGAACGTGAATCTAAAAACATTAATGAAACAAGTTAATGTTCTGCTAGGATAATACTAGGCCTCAAACTACAGTTGTTTCATAGGAAGATGTAAATTTATAAAGCCCAAACTCTGGATAATTCAAAAACTATATTTAAACAGTCTAAGTAACAAGTGAAGTAATAAGGGTAGTACTGATTCACTCCAAATGTAAGAGAACAGCATGGTAAAACTTACTTGCTTTTTATAGCAGCTTCATTATTTCACTATATGAAGCTGCTGGCAAGATCTGAAGGGCAATGGCCCTACATCTGAGAATAAATGTAAAACTCCAGGGGTTACATTTGGTTAGAAATATGCCATGATGATAAAGCCATTAAGCTAGCATGACTGCTCTGTGTACAGATGAAAGCAGAATTGTACTCCAGCTAATGGAACCATCAGTCAATATGGGGATGTGCATCTTTTAATGTTTTAATTTCCATCTTCTCTTTTTTTTTCATTAGATAATACACTGTGGCATTTTTTAACCTCAGATCTCTGTATCTTCAAGATATCTAACTCATCTTAATTGTCTTCTGTGTAACTTGAAAATAATCCAGTGCCATAGGCAAAATGTTAAAAAGGTTTTTAAAGCCCTTTCCTCCTCTTGGAAAAGAATGACACAGTAGAAGGAAGAAAACCAGACTTCCCGTGCTTTGAAAGGTAGGACCTTTGAAAGGTTCTCTCTATATGAACAACATTGTTTGCCCACATAGCTTTGAAATTCCCTCAGACACAGCATTTGCATTTTTTAATATGCTATTAAGTGTATCAGTCAGGTGCAGAAAAAGGCATTTTTGATTTCTCTGATCCACCTTCCAAGATTTTAGTAATTATGGTGAATGTTTGAGACTAGCTTAAATCCAGGTAAATCTACACTACCTTCAAAAAAGTCAGTTGTCTTCTTTTACATCTCCAGGTCATGCATTCCTACATCACCTCTCGTCCTGCAGTTAACCTCTTTTTTGACAAGGTTAGCTTTCAGTTAGGTAGGCATGCTAATCTGTCCCACTGCAATGCCACATAAGCATTAATACAGGCATTGAAGATCAAAGGAAGCTATGTCAGTCAAAGGAAGATATATTACGTTTGACAGTGGCATGAACTTAGCTAAGTGCATTCTAAAACCATGGGAGATATGATTTAATGCAAACAGTAGAGTGAAGAAATATGGTAGAATATAGTTCTTTCTCAGTCTAAAATGAACATTAAAGTTCTGTAATGTAACACCTGCTGATGTCCCCTGTGCTGATGTTCAGTAATGAAATGAGCCCTAGGAGACAGCATAATAGGTTGCTTAAAAGTTCAGTTCTGCTCTGAAAACTGGATGTGTGAAAAAAAATTCTTCATGCTCCATACTTACAGAGCATTATTAAAGTCAATACTGTCTCTTTGAATATTACATACTTGCTTCTACTCCAATCTCCAGAATTAAAACTTGCAAGGTTTACCTTAAGCTGGATGATGTCTTCACCATCTAGGAACACTGCCAACTCCTTCCAGTTAAAAGAAGCTTTTTTACGGTATTTGCAAAGCGGTCCTTTAGGGAAATCTGGTAGCAAAGTTTCCCATGAACTTTGGCTGCCAGTGGCTTCTTTGAGATTCAGCGGGGATGCCATTGTTCACTAAACCTCATCAAACAAGAAAAGACACATCACAAACTGAAGCGCTGCAGATGTCTAAGTTTTAATAATAAAAAGAAATCAAAAGGCTTGTTAATTAAATCCACAAACTTGTTTAAGTGTATGAGTGCAGCAGTGCAGAGCGAACCAAAAGCCTGCCCTTCCATTTTTTCTAATTCAATTGGCTTGGTACAAGCTAAGAAATAAAAATGCTTTTGATCTAATGTAAATTAATTACATGGTCTTTGTTATTAAAATAAGACCTAAATCTTTTAAAATAAGCAAAATGTCAAACAAAGATACCATTGGTTAATACTGCACAGGAAGAACTGGAGAGGTGAGATATGAGATCCAGGCATAAGTCTAACAGATCAGAAACAACGTAACATGAATAATTGTTACCTTACTTCTAACTTAAATGTAGATCGATACAACACAAAAAGCACTGAAACATGCATACGAAGTCCTGTTGAAATGCAGCAGATGCCTGTTTTACCTCCACATTACAAGGTAACATTTAAACACTTTTAACTAAACGACACATTGGTTATATGTTAAGATGTGGTTTTACATAACTGAAGTGATGAGCTGTGTTTTGTGCATAAATAGGAGACAGAAGGCATCAAGGAAATGGTATGAGCTCCATCCTTACTTTCCACTCATTGCCTAAGTTGAAAGAGTAAGTGGGTAATAAAACTTATCTTTCATGTTACTCAACTGCCCTTATTTTCCACTGCCCTTATTTTCCAGAGTAAGTGGCTAATAAAACTTATTTTTCATGTTACCCAACTACAAGAAACAAGTTTCTGTAAAGTTCTTAATATTTGTATTTCCTTTGCCTGATTTAATTTTGCCCAAAACTGGGCTAGATCCCACAGATTCACTGGGCCATGGGAGCACTCTGTTACCTGGATATGTCTGCCCGGGCATTAGGATGATAGTGTAGAAACAAAAAGGTGGCTTTATACAGGGACATAAACACCTCTAGCCCTCTATACTATTCCATCGCTCTGGTATAGTAAACATTTAGAATTGTTAAACTACAACAGTATCAACACGCAGTCCACCACCACCATTGACTTGAACAAAACAGGAGATGAACCAGAGGCCCTGTCTTCAATGGGTCAGTGAAAGGTGCAGATGACATCTGCATACATTAAGTAAAACAAAACCATCACAGTAGTGACTCCTACAAAACACATACAGCTATAGGAGATTTCTTCTACTATAAACACACAGGTCTGTGCTTCAAGTCTCAGACTGACACACTCAAGAATACATTTTAAATAATACAGAGCACGAACTTCACAACCAGACTTCATTTTCCACTCTTTCTTTGTGAAGTTTAAATTTTAATTTCTGATATTTGGTGTCTGTTTTCCCACTAAGCATTTTTTTTTTCCTGAATATTTTTTCAGTGCTGAGTTGGACTTGGACTCTGTGCACCTGATCAAAAGCAGTGAGGGCTCATGAAGTCTGCTGGCATTTTGGTGTATCTATATATATGCCACACAAATGCATTGCACAACTTCACAGAAAGAGCAGAATTTAATTTCATTATCAATAGGTGTAGTGGTTTTGGAACCCCATTTTACATTATAATTTACATTTAAATTATAATCTGGCCCAAAGGGTAAAGGCATATGTCTTTGGTGCTTCCAGTAGCAGATGTCAAAATGCCCTCTGTTACACCACACATAGCAATTTCTGTCACTTCATGAAGATGGCAGGGATCTGCGTTATGATTGTAAGATGCTAACATGATCAGGTAGAGAAAGAGAAGCTGGCCCAAATATAACAAGGAGATTGTCTGGAAGAAGCAGTTCTCAAAGGTACTGGAAAGACATCCAGGGCCAGAGCAAGGCTCAGTATGGACTATCAAGATAATAAAGTACAAAAACTACTAGTTTGGTATTCTGCTGCTTCTATATTTTTTCCTCTCCCTCATCATCTCGATGTATCTCCTTGTTACCTTTCTTTTCTTTCAACCCACTCTTTTTATGGAGGTAATTTTCTAGTTTTGCACTGTTCAGACACAGCAGAAGAGGACTGTAGGATTGCATTTCTGCATGTGGTTTCCAAATTGGTTTTACGAAGGTGTAGTTTCAGTATTGAGCAACAGATTTGGAAGGAAGGCGGGGAAACGCACTGAGAAAGCACATTTCAACCTAAAGCCAAATAAAGAATTTCTTCTAACCGGAAAACAGGCAAAGTGGGCAAAAGTTCAAGGTTTTGGACTCATAACATTAAAAAATTACATCAATATATTGCAGTTATTGCTTCTAACTTTATATCAAAATTCAATGAAACTGCTCAAATGAGGAAAAGCTAAGAGTTCATAACAATCGTTTACTTAAAAAAAAAAAAACCAACAAAAGAAACCTCTGTCTTCACACAATGTTTTGACACTTTGTTTCCAAGCAAATAGTTACAAAACCGATTAGGAAATCAAAACAGAAAGTTACAATAGGAAAGGAAGAAAGCAACCTGCTAAAGAATAACACCCAGTGTCAGTTTCAGTTTAGGGCTTACATTTTGTAACCTCGTGATTGGCAGCTGCCCAGACTGACAACACCAGAGGGGTTCAAGTAACGGACTTCAGCTACTTCCCTAAGAGCCCTTCGAGGTTTCATTGCACGCTTGTTATTAGAACTACCTAAACTCAGGAAGACGACTCGTTTTTGCTCGGAAACAAAACAAAACAAAACAAAACGACGTAACAGACTGTGGTTTACTACAGAAAAAAAAAA